>JABFDZ020000109.1:27762365-27772901 GCA_019775955.2 Pollimyrus isidori
CATTTAGCCCAGACTACCTTAAATTTGACAAGTTACTCAGCTAAGCAAGTAATCCTGCTTTGTGAAACAGGCCCCAGCATTCTGAAGGTAACTCTGATTTACAATTCATTCAAAGGTATATGGTGTATTTACATTGGAAACACCCTACACAATGGTAAGCAGAGTAGTTGGTTGTCTGCTTTGGCCCTTGGTATGCACAGTACTGCAGGTGTAGCGCCATCTTTCTGCAGTCTCTTATCTGGCTTGGATGGTACTTGCTTATCTCTTCTACTTCTGATCTAGGAGCACTGGAGACTATTAAGGGTCTTATGTCATCGACATATGAGACACATTTAACAGACCCAGAACACAAAGAGGTTCCACATTCTAAGTACTGGGCCATTTGGAATTACACTGATTTTCTCATAAGAAACTTGCCTTTTGCATACATATAATATTTTAATTTCTTAGCTACTGTGATTTCCGATACAAGTATATCCTGATCATACAATAATTTTGTATGCGCAAAATTTCTTTATGCATTTTTATTTTGTGTGTTCCCTCTAACTGGAATGGTTTAAGTTTTAAAAATGCTTTATTGTTTATTTTGCACCTTTTATATACTATGTTTTTGTTTTCTTTGAAAATCATATGCCACATATTCCAACATCTTCCTTTTTAATTGCCCATATCTATAGTGTATTGAGCGAAACGCTGCCAAATACAACTAGAGATTTCCCCCATCTACTGCTAAAAAACGTTCCACGTTAATTTATAGGAATTAAGCCTGTAGCCGAACAATAACTTCAAAGTTTCCAACTAATCTCTTTTCTTTACAACTGAGTACATACATTACTTTTGACTTGGAGGTTTACACAAGGTCAAGATCCGGAAAAAAAGACTGAAAAGATTTCAGACCATAGAAAAGTCGACCCTGCAATTTACACCTCAGACGAGCACATACAGGTGAATCAGTTTGCAGTGGTTAAAATAAATGTAAGACGAGTGATATTCTATGTACTGTTGCTGCTGCGGGACTTTAACAATGCATTTAAATAATTCCCACCATATTTAATACCCTGGCATTTACACGAAATTTTGTGAAAGCTGATTTTATAGATTGTTCATCCACTAAAACTGTTTGCATATTTATTAAAGAAACTGTTTTTCTACCATGAAAGTCATAAACAACTCGAATGTAAGGTCGAAAAACACATTAACCTACCTTAAAATATTTAGGAGTCCGATGACAATTCTTTTGTTTTTACGTCTTCTTTACATTTTTTTATACGGAACTCGAGGCGGTCACCTCCCCGAACCTCCGAGGTTGAACAGCCTTTAGTCAGTTTCTTTAATTTTTTTTTTAAGGACTCGCGAAAACACTACACTCTTCTCAAATTTTCATCCATAACTTTTCCTTTAAAAGATATTTTAAAACCGTGTCATATTTGGGAGAGTGGTTTTAAATGCACGCGAATAAATCGTTGCGCGTGAAAGAAAAAAAGTATGAATAAAGTTCACCTGCGGCGTTTCACTGAGTTCAGACGTGCAGAGTCGGACTGAACAGCCCCACTCTCGTCATTACCAACACCAGCTCTCCGATATCTAATGCACACGTATTTACTGGATTGCACGATATCCAGGCTGTAGCTGCCATGCACGGCTTCATGACCCTGCTCGGCAGGCGAGGTTAGCGTGTGTTTCGCGTAGGCGGCCAGTTCGCGTCCAGCGGCGTCTCGCTCCCGCGAGCATTGACTGCGAACGGACACGCGCTTCGGTGGCGCTCTCAAGCTGGAGCTCATGCATGGTGCTTCCAAGACCGCTTCAGTGTACAATCCGAGGCGGGTCTAAAGCGATCGTGGTGAAGGCGTGATTTATACATTGTTATTCCATTAATACTGTTTAAAAAATCATTAAAGAAACTTGTTCTTCCGTGAAAGCCACAAACAACTATTGAAATAAATATAAAAAAATATATATATTAGCACAAGGTTTCCTGTAAATACCACGGTATTAATTAGGCTGAATATGGTGGGAATTATTTAAAAGCATTCAAATGTAAAAAAGTTCCGCATTATCAACAATACATATAATTTCACTCGTTTTACATTTATTTTAACCACTGCAAACTGGTTCACCTGTAAATTATAGTGTCAAGTGATGTCATTTTATATGTTTAGAAATCTTGAGTCTTACGTTATACGGACTTTTACCTCGTGCAAACCTCCAAGACAAACTTCATGTAGGCCTATATACCCAGTCGCAAAGTGCGTGTGTATTCGATTGCCTATGCTAATTTGAAAATTGTTATGCGTCATATATTCCAGTGAGGCAGCGTTAAATGATTACTTCCAGTACAACAAGTAAACAAAGCAAACCCATTTTTTTTAACCGAAAGTTTAATGTTGACAGCTCACGACCGCTTAAAGTGCTCCTTTATGTAATTTCTTATATATTTTGTGAGCGTGCTATATAATAACAAAATAATTCATACCTCTTAAATACGATCACACGTGATCATTTTCATATTTTACAGTAACTTTAAGGCGGAAAACATATTTCAACAAAATGTTATGACTCGCAGTTGCTATTCTCTTTATGTACAAAATAAGCATTTTACGGCGTTTAAGGTCGACTGTGTTTTACGGATAATGCATTTTTCTTTCCTGTGGCTGAAGAAAATGCATGCATTCCATCCATGTATCTTTCGTTACCGTTTAGCGAAGTGCAGGGCACTTTGGACCTACTGTACGTGTAGCTTAATTGTGGACAGGAGACACCGTAGACGGAATGGATACATTAATTTTTCGTATCAAATCTGTAATCCATTAGTCCTGCTAATTATACATAAATAGTTATACATTATTAGCATCATGCAACTGCCACTGCACGATCATAACAATCATTCCCAGCTGATTTAAAGAGGGCTGCAAACGTCAATTTAACATGTGACAGTCTTTGCCAAAAGGGTGTGCGTTCGTATGTATGTGTGTGTGTGTGTGTGTTTAGAGGATTTAGGATATATTTAGATTTTTTAAATTTAGTTTGTCTAAAGCGACGTACAAACGTGAGCCAAATGGCACATACAGTACCTTATTAACTTGGTAGGTTTGAGGACAAAAAGGAAAAGAACGCTCCCTGCTGGATATTTGATGTCAACTCATAATATTTATAGTACATATTACAAATGAAAATGAGATAGAAAGTGGTGCAAATTAATGAAGACATATTTATTTATTAAGAGGGATGTATATTTTTAGTATATGTGCTGTTCGTAGCTGTACATTGACAGGTGGTATGTTGTAGTTCGTTTAAAACGCCGTGTAGTTGTGTTTTGTGCCTGGACTAAGTGTGAGCTAACTGGCAGGTGCCATTGTGGTCATAAATGACTTTTTTGCACACCACAGTGTGGCAAGCCAGCGGACAACAATGATCCAAGACAGCACCCCATTGAGCAGATGGGCAGAATTGTTCATGATGTTCTCCAGTTTTGCCACCATCTTCTACTCTGAAAGTCCTTCAGAAGTCCAAGGCCACTCTTCAAATAGAGTCACCTTTCCTAATGACCTTGTTCAGTCACACGTGGCGGTCACATGTCAGTTCAACTGATCTTGCCCAGTAGATAACAGTGTAGAGGTACATTGGTTTCTGTGGTGTGGTAAAACATCTTCATACTTGCTACATATGTTAATATTCCCACCAAGACTATTTCCTTCCCCTGAATGGTGATTCTACTTCCTTACACTTTATAACCTCATGTTATCACACCAAATCAAACCCATCACGATGCATGTGTAATAATATTCACAGATTATTTCCGCACAACGTTTCAGTACAGTTCATGGGTAATCAAATTTCAAATTTGCACGTACCTGATTACATGCGTCTGACACAAGGTTACTCATTAACCTTTGTAGACTTTAGTCTACGTTTAATAGAGAAAGGATATCACACAGAAATACAAGACTTACTTCAGGAATCGATTTTTAAGGTAAGAAATTTTAAAGTAAAATTGTGCAAAATAATCCAAAAGATAACAGTAGGCCTATATTCGTAATGATGATGTGGACCAACTTGACCATACATTATATATTTAATCAGAAGAACTCCACATTTTGTAGTGACAAAACTATAAAATCAAAATCAGCATCTGGAAATTGCTGGGTGTTTTATCTGGTATAACAGATGTTGGATTCAAGCTCTTAAACGTTGAAATCTATATAATTAAATGACCAACCATTAAAGATGAATTACTCTATGCCTGAATGAAATATATTTGAATAAAATTACATAGGCCATGTAGTCCTAAACACGCCAAGCACTGCAATGGGTGCAAGTGACAGTTCAGTTCATCCTGTAAACTTGAGTGTGTCCATAGCCAGAAACATCATTTTAGTGCTACTAGCATATAGACCACTATGCCAAGTAATTAAATACTCATATAATTAAAATGTATATTCGCCTCTGCCCACAGATTTATAGCCTAACGATAAACCTAATTTCAGACCACACGGGTGAAAGATGAACGATATTTATGAGAATGACAATGACATTTCATTCCCAGTCAAGGTAAGTCGGCAGTTTCCTCCTCAAGGACAGAGAGTTCCTTAAATGCCACTGTGACTGATTGCTCCCATACACCAACTCCTTACTGAGTCCTAAATCCTTCATAACTGTGTGTAACAATATGCGATCGATTACAGTTTGTCGGTCGCATTGAAGTTGCTCGACCTGTGGGATTACAACTTCTAAGTGAGGCACTGGCCAGTTTAAAGGTAAAACAACCGTTTATTTGTGAAAGCTGAGCTTGAGAAATGCCATCATAACTGTAAGGTTCACGTTGTAAATAAAGTGGTATTTTGATTCATATTTTTCATTTAAATTATGATTACATAAGCTAGTGATGTTCCATTTATCTTTCAGCTCGAGAATAGAATATTTGTAAAATTATTAGTAAACTGCAAAATATATGCAAAATATGCTTCCTGAAATGAAGTACTGTTTGTGTCACCTAATGTCTTGTGTATCTTGTTACCGCAGAACTCCGATCACGTTACAAGCTCAGAGGGAAAGGGGAAGAAAAGCAAAGTTTCACTGTTTCTGTCCATGAATGGAATTGATATCCTGGAACACGATACAAAGGTAAGACTGGGACTAATGAAAGTGATAAAACTGAATTGATGCACTCTGATGCCAACCAGAGACTAAGCATTCAACCATTGTTGTAAAACTTTACTTGATGGGGCACAAATCATATAGTATTATACTATTCATTTTATATTAATTCATCACAAACTAAGTCTTAGTTACATACCGATCAAATGTTAATTTATTATTTATGAATTGTGATACTGATCTTATCATTCATCATTAATGAATAGTGACGCATCTTTTATCTGAAGGAGCGACTATATTTGTTCATGAGTCTTCATTAAATTCTTGTGTCCTATCAAGTGAAGTGTTATCAATTTTTAAAATCAGACTAATTTAATTGCTTAAATCGGGCCAGTATAACCTTCATGTGTTTATCCAACACAATAATATGTAGAACAACCAGCAGATACTGTAGCAGATATAGCAGCTGATGTTCAATTTTGTGTGACTGGAAATACTGCAAGTTGTCAATTGCTGTGCATAAAGTAAGACAAAGTGAAAAGGATTCATAATAAGTTAAAAATTGAATACATCATTGTAATTTGTGTCATGTTATGAAAATTAATTTCACTCATTTTTTTCCTCTCGCCTTTTTTAATTAAATCCTCTTCTTTATTTTCCTATCTTCTTCTCTGGCCTGTCCATTTTTTGTTTTTGTCATTAACGCTGCACACTCTACCCTACTCCCAAACCAGTTTATGCTGTATACATGTCCACTGTTCTTAGTCTCATTCTGTGCCGTTCACCCGACTCTGCCCAACCACTTCGGCTTTGTGGCCCAGCACCCTGCCTCTGACACCTACTTCTGCTACCTGTTTCGGAGCAAGAAGTTTGTGAGTGAAACCACAAAAGACAATATCTCTCCCTGTTGTGGGAGGCAGCAAATGCTTACATCAGAAATACCCCTGGGTCCTTTATCTTGGCAATTATACAGAGGCAATGAAGTACATAACAGCAAGCTTAATCAGGTCTAGAAGATTAAGTCTAAATTAATGTGCGAGAAGATCGATGTTATGGAAAAGTATTCAGGTGAGGTGAGGTCATGTTGGGGAGCTTGTGCTGGTGCAGCTCATTGCCACACCCACCACACGACGAAACACCGCGGTATTCCAGATGGTAACCCCCCCCCCAGGCCAACACACAGTCAAGTTCCACCCTCCAGAAGTGCCCATCTATCTGCCGCAGCCAGGTGTTAGGTGGGCGTCCCCTCGGCTTGGTCCAGCCGCTGAGGTCCTTAGCAGTGAGGACCCTGCGGGCCGGATCACCCCCCGGGAAACGTGTCACATGACCGTAGTGCTGTAACTGACGCTCCCCCACAATGCAGGTAATGTGCCTCATTTGAGACTCCCTGGGCGACAGCTCGCTCAACACAGAGAGACACAGTACCAAAGGAGTCCAGTCTTCATCTCAGGTCACTGGACAGCATCCATACCTCAAGACAGGGAGCATCAGTATCAATTATCTATATGCTATCTGCATAAATAAAGTTTAGAAAGCACTATGTTACTACTGAGCTTTGGTACCAAATCTAAAGCTTTCTGACCAAATCACGAAAGTAGGCTAAAGGTTAAGGAAGATCTTATCAGAACAGCTGTTCTGTTGATTTCTGCCCCACATCTCCTGCATACATCCTTCCTGCATGGTTCTCAGGCTCACCTGCTGGTGTCACTCATTGGCGATGCCTTTCAAGCTTCTACGAGGGATGAGAACATCGGTCGCAACAGGGACCTGGTGGTGGAAGCTCTCCGTCACAGGGTATGCAGCCACATCCTCACCTGCAAAGCACACTTGAGGCCCATGCATTTTTACAGATGCCTCTTGACAGATCCGTGCAAAATGAGGATGTGCACCCATCCAATTACTATCAATAAACAATTATGCAATTAGAATTGTGGTGGTTCTTTAAGAGTCCATCCAGAATAACAATTTTATGTTGTTGATGGTATGTTGTTAAGTAGACACAATATCACACTATATAATTCATTATACTCTCCTCGTCAGATTTACATGTTCTTAATGTTCTTGACCAGTGTTTCTCAACCCAGTTCTGGGGTCTCCCTAGATCAGGGGTCACCAACATGGTGCCCGAGGGCACCTGGATGCCCCCAAGGACCACATGAGTCACCCTGTTGTAAGAATAGCACAGCTCACCAGTGAGCAGCGTCTAAAATTTTATTTTATCCTATTTCTATTCTTCTCACATTTCTTATCACATTTGCATTTATGTACAGAGCATTCAGAAAGTATTCAGGCTCCTTTCAATTTTAACCATTTGTCATGTTGTAGCTTTACGCTAAAATTGTGTAAATTAATTTGTGTTCCTCGTGAATCTACCCTAGGGTGGGATGAAAAAAAAATCAGAATTTATTGTAGCAATTTCCAATAGTGCGGAAAAGTTGCCCACTGATGTGACAGGAGAAAACTTTGATTGCGTTGCGGAACCTGTAAATATTAAGCTATTTCAAAGATATATTGCATGTTTAATAATGAGGTCCAGTGACAACTTTTCCGCACTATTGGAAATTGCTATTATACATTTTGATTTTTTTTCACCCCACCCTATACTCAGAACCCATAATGACAGCACAAACACGGAATTATAGAATGTTTCGCAAATTTATTAAAAAAGAAAAACCGAAATATCAAATGGACATAAGTATTCAGATCCTTTGCTGTGATACTTTTAAATAAATTTGCAAAAAATTCTATAATTCTGTGTACTGAGTGTAGATTCATCAAGAACAAAAATGAATTTACATAATCTTAGCAGGAAGCTACAACATGACAAATGGTTAAAAATTGAAAGGAGCCCGAATGCTCTGTGGATTTGAAAATACAATATCTAAAAAAGCATTTAAAATATGTTTATTATATTGATCCGACTTGTTATTTAAGAGGAGTGTGTTAAACTGGTGTCCATTTGTATGGCTCGGTTCCTGTGAAGTAGCTCTCAGTTTCAAAAAGGTCAGTGACCCCTGCCCTAGACAGTCCACGTTGCCCCCCCCCCAGTTCCCTGCCTGTGTTGGGATCCCAGAAGACGGGGTTAGGGAACACTGTTCTTGATGACTGTGTAAGGCCTTGACAGTTATGCTGTCAAGAATATTCATGAAAATCGAACCACTTATCATACTAGTGTGGTTCCTCCTATGTACTACAGTGTCTTCTTAGTTCTGGTGGTTCTGGATTCCGCCCATTGCAAGGGCTCGTGTCTCTACTCCTCATGCTTTTAGAATAAGACGCTGCTTAAGGAAAATGCAGAGCTCAAGAGGAGAATTGCTGCACTCACCCAGGAGGGGGAATTGAATGAGGACTCATCTGGGGTGAGTGTCTTTACTGATGCATTAAATGCGTGGTATTGGCATGTCTAGCACCTGACAAATCAGAATCCTTAATATATATCTGTGCTCTGTGCAATGAGCATCCCATCAGAAATACAATACTGTTTCCTATTCTTAAGTCTTCTACTTTCTGAACCCTCAGGAAGGATATGCGGATGTCATCAGAGACAAAGTATTTTTAGAAGCTGAATCTAAAATCCCTGGTAGGTGTACATGGGACACATGTAAAAATCCAACATACGTTCAAACACCATCTACACCTGTATAATACCTGCCATTATTTTCAAATACACTACTAAGGTGTAATTCTGTATTCAATGAAGGCATAATGTTAAAGAATATTTGTGATATTAATCATGTAACTACTGTGTTTTTTTTTAGCAGTCAGATTTCAAGCTGCAAGTGACAGAATGCCTTTGCTCAAAGAAACATGAAATCAGAGTGTTGAAATCACGGACCTTCCTGGAGTATAACACAAGATGGGAACACACACTGTGTGAAAGATCTCAACCCTGAACTGAAGTATATGTGTAATAAAATTATCATGAGAGCTTGTAACGGGTACATGGGGTATGATGTTAATTAAATTCAAATTGGTAGAGGAATTTTACTATTTTGCTTTGCATTTTATTTTGGTTTCTGGTAAATTTTGTCTCAGTAGTTCATGAATATCCTC
Organism: Pollimyrus isidori; assembly: GCA_019775955.2. Classification (NCBI taxonomy): domain Eukaryota; kingdom Metazoa; phylum Chordata; class Actinopteri; order Osteoglossiformes; family Mormyridae; genus Pollimyrus; species Pollimyrus isidori. Next base: position 27,771,513 of record JABFDZ020000109.1, read on the forward strand.
TAGTGGACATTTTTGTGAAAAGTACACTGACGTTGAGATAATTGACATTGTACTGTTTACCTCATTTGTGTATTAAAAGTAGCCTACAGTTAATCTGATGGGTGTTTTGGCTGCATATGACCTTTGACACATACTATTACTGACTATCTATGTTTCTTGCTCATCACTGTACCCACTTCTCCATGATAACCTAACAAATGTTCACTTTAAATTTTAGGCAATAGTTACTCTGTAGTATAAGTCTAGTTTTACCAGGAGTAACTGGCAAACTTTCTGGTACATTCTTAGCATAACATTACTTTAATGTAATTTATCAGAAACAAATAAAAATACATGTAAAAAGTAAGGAACTGTCATTAATTTAAAAATGTTAATAAAAATACAAATTCATATTTTTGGCATTTGACATAAAGGCAATCTGATCTGCATCAACCCATTATTTCAAACTTGATTTAGTACCAAAACTGGCATCCCTTCTCAAGACTAGACATCAGGAGGTTGAGCTTCAAACACAACTTTGCAAATACTTCGACCAAAACCAAACTCACCCACAGTTTTCATGCTGGGGTTAATGCCAGAGGAAGTTTGGGGCTCTACAGTTAAGGAGTCAATTGAGTGTTGGCGACTTTCACGCACTATGTGCCTCAGATCCCGCTGTATTACTTTACATGGTCTGTCATTTTTTATGCCAGTCTGTACTACACTCACCCACCTGGAGTGGAAGGATTCCTATGTCCGTCTGCTCTTCGGGGACTTCACATCCACTTTTAACACTATGATCCCTCAGACCTTAGTTAACAAACTATTGACTATTGGACTGAGCTCCTCTCTTTGTAGCTGGGTTCTGGTCTTCTTGACCGACAGGCCGCAGTCTGTGAGGATCCACAATGTTTCCTCATCTCCCATAGTCCTCATTATTGGCTCTCCTCATGGCTGTGCGCAAAGTCCCCTCCTGTTCACGCTGCTTACATATGACTGCTCAACTAACCTTCCAGGCCATCATATTGTAAAGTTTGCGGACGACACAGTTGTGGTTGGATGCATCACAAGCAATGATGAGTCTGGCTACAGGCAGGAGGTGGAACACTTGGAGGACTGGTGCAGGAAAAACAATCTCTGCATAAATAGGAAGAAGACGAAGGAGATGATTGTAGACTTCAGGAAGGGCAGACGCTCACATCCCCCCCTGCATGTCGGAGGATCTGCGGTGGATGTAGTACCCAGCTACAAGTACCTGGACCTGCAATTAAGCAACATCCTCTCCCACTCCCCACTCACCCAGCAGGAAGAGGGCCGCCTGCATCGTGAAGGACCCCACTCACCCAGCAGGAAGAGGGCCGCCTGCATCGTGAAGGACCCCACTCACCCAGCAGGAAGAGGGCCGCCTGC
>JABFDZ020000109.1:27777732-27804653 GCA_019775955.2 Pollimyrus isidori
TGCCTTATATATGGATCAATATTGAGCCGCAACAGGTCTCGCAACTACGGGAAGCAGCCACCGACTCCATTTTCTCCTGTAGAAGAAGTAGCGCGCAGTGCATGCTGGGATATATGACTGCGCGAGGCCTGCATTTTCATTTCCATTTGTGACGAGACGGAGCCGGGCTTGTTGAATGCCGTATTCGGCCAACTGTTCAATTCGGACACTGAAGAAGAAGAATTCCAGGAATTCGTTGATGAGGAATGAACTGATAAAGTGAAATGTACGTGTTTCTTTTGTGTGTTTACAACTGAAGAAGGTTGGTCATATTGTGAATATGGACATTAACGTTTGAACAACGTTGAGTTATTGTTTTTTGCTTTGCACTATTTCGAGAGTTACTATACTATGATTGCATTAACGTTTGATTTACCGTAACGGTATCAGACTGTTTTTTTTACGTGTTTACTGAGTTGAGGAAACGTTCGACTCCACTACGTGATAAAAATGTTGCACTACCTGTTATACCTTGCTGTTGTTAAAAGAGAAACCGTGTCGCGAAAATACTACGTCACTGACATTAAAGAACTGTTTATTCATTTTGGGAGTGATTCGGAGTTGAGGATTGGTGCGTCTGTGTGTGTGACTGTGTGATCGGAGTTGTCAGAACGCTGGTTTGTATTCTATTAATAAAGTTTGACTGACTTATCTGACTGTTTTGTTGACATTCCCTGTAGCGCAGCTCCGTCTAGTGTATGTATAATGCAACCCCAGCCACTACTGTAGCTTCTATTCTATGCGCCTTATAATGCGGTGCGCTTTATATATGAAAAAAGTTTTAAAATAGACAATTCATTGAAGGTGCGCCTTATAATCTGGTGCGCCTTATAATGCGGAAAATACGGTATATAGTGCTTTTTTACTCTTCCGAGTACTCAAAGCACTTTACGCCTCACATTCACACACCGGTGGCGAAGGCTGCCATGCAAGGCGCCAACCTGCACACCAGGAGCAATTTGGGGTTCAGCATCTTGCTCAAGGACAAGGAGGATGGGATCAGGAGAAAGCAGGGCTGGCACCGGCAACCCTCTGGTTGCCGAACGGTTGTACTGCCTTCTGCACCACCATCTTCCCCATCATATATATTATAAAATCAGTTGGCAATTTTACCTAATTTTAAAAACTAATACTTCTGACAATGAACGTTTTGAAAAGACTAATTACAGATTTAGTCAGCATTTTTTTCATGATAGGGAAAAACTACTTAAGTACAGCAATGAAGTATCCGTATTTTGCTGTGTACAACTTACTCCGTCAATTAAAATGCAATACAATTAGTATGAGGAAAAACCTGAACTACATTCTACAACAGGGGTCTCAAATTCCAGTCCTTGTGGGCCGAAGCCCTGCACATTTTTGGGTTTCAACTCATTTAACACACTTGATTCAACTCCTTGTGCTAATTGCCACACAGCTCTTGAGGTGAATCATCTGTGGTGGAACAGGGAAAGAACTAAGCTACACAGGACTCTGCCTCTGCAGGACTGGAATTTGAGACCCCTGTTCATCCATTTTTCAAACTAGAGCACCTGGAGGAAACATGAAAACTCCACACACATGAGACCCAGGCAGAGACTGGAACCTAACTCCCAGAGGTGTAAGGCAACAGTGCTAACCACTGCACCACCATGCCGCCCCATTATACACCATTGCTAAAGAATATATGGAAACATTTGAATATTCATTTCTCTATTTCACTTTGACATAAATTTGCATGGAGAAGTACATCAGGACATGTTGATTTCAGTCAAATTAGTTCTAATAATTGCGAAGAATTTCTGCTCGCAGAGACCTTCGTTTTGGTCCTTAAAACCCCTGCGCGCGGTCATTACGGACCCCGCGTCGTGCCTGTGATTGTACCACGTGGCCAGAGACCCGGAAGTGACCGATATAAGCGACCGAAATAAGTGGCGTTGGAAGCGTGATGTTATGACACGGAGTGGGGAAGTGAAAGCCGGGTTGTTCTCGGCGTGCGTGTGTCCAGCTGTGTCCAGGAGCCTGTGCGGACGGCCGGGCGGTCACTGGAGACATTTATAAATACCAAGCAGGTCTGGGTTATGTCTAATCACATGCAATTGTTATATATTTATTAGTACGTTTCGCGGGGTGTGACTAGCCCTTAGCTAAAAACATTAAATAGTTCGCGACGGAAGGTTTTTGGCTGTACTTTAAATATATTATTAGAAGCTGTAATTAGTAATAAAGATGTTATTTCGGGTGTTTTTCTAGAAATTAGCTTGCTTACTGGTTATTCCCTGAACGCAGAAAACGTTATATCATATTTGTAAGTTAAAACTTGATGCGCGAATCACGAGTAAACAACTTTTACCTTTACTTGTTTGATAGTTCTTTTTTGCAATAGTCGTGAATAGACTTTGCATTAATCGACATTGTTTGTGTTGATTTTCTAATATGGCTTTTGAACAGTAAGTTTGAGTAGTGTTTTGTTTCTCGGCAACCGTATGTGTTTTTTCCCTTGTGTACTGTTTTCACCGCCAGCTGCGCACCGACGTATCGCCTTGTCACCGCTTGTCTGCCGGGGGCTACCTGCCATCGACCCGCCGGCCCATGGGTGCACGGTGGTCCCTAACTGCCGGCACCCTGTTGCGTCTTCCCAAAAGCGGGCAGAGGGGGCAGCAGGGGAGCGAGTGGGAGGATGACAATGACTCTCTGGATGGTCGGGATAGGCAGGAGGACATTGCGCAGTTCCCTTATGTTGAATTCACCGGCCGGGACAGCATTACCTGCCCCACGTGTCAGGGCACTGGCCGGATCCCCTCAGGTGAGTCTGCCCTGGGGAATGAAGTAGCTGTCTGTGATGTAACATTACCGTCAAGGTATTTATTAACAGTGACATATCCAACCTGAGAACTTTGGTAATTTGTCCTACAGATGGCAATTTTGAAAATTTTAAAAGTTTCAATACATTTTAAAATAACCAATGTCTCTGGATGCTGGCTGTGGCTGGCCTGCTGGTCACAAAGATTATTTCTTGTAGATATAACTGCAATTAGTGTAGGATAGCTTCTGAGTAAAGTGCAAATTTTAAAAACGTTTGTGTTAATTTCTCCTGTGTTTGGCTTCAAGACCAATCTTGCAGTGATATTTGATACTACTCTTAATTTTTAGAGATTCTTTGTGAGTTTGGCCCTTTTCCACTACTAGCACTGGTGGTCTTTGCTGAGAATTTTAGGAGCACCAGCACAAAAGTTAGGCACATCACCTAAATTGACATTCAGTACAAGAAACATTTTTTTTCCAACTGTATTTCCGATAAATGTTTTGGTAATATACAACTTGCAGGAATAACATTTTGATGTAACTTTTTTTTTTTTCCCTTCAGAATAAAGGAACCCTGTTCCTTTAAGAGCGAAAAAAATATATATTAAATGGTGCTTCTTAAAACAAACATCAAATGCAAATTTACAAGGATAAACATAAGATATGTGGCCGGCTGCTATGCCATCAGTGTGTCTATCCGTACATAGTTTGTACTTCAGGCTGTTGTTGAGCTTTGAGTGTTTTATGACGTACTTCCCCACTGACATTCAAAAGGTTGGTTCCTGGTTCCGAGTTCCTGAGTCGTCTTGACCAAGAACTTCTGTAGCTCCTGGCCGCTTTCATGTGGATGATGAACAAGTTGTTTTATTGGTCATATTAGTTACTGGGTGGATCATTTTGGGATCATAATGGCCACAACCCACAACATGTGTGTAATTCATTATTATATCTGGTCCGCTGATCATTTTTTAATATTCCACAGAATAAAAAAACGAAGTAATGTTATTTGCCTAATAGATTGCGAAATATGGAGATGCAAGCAAAAACGTATTCCTTAATGTATTAAATGTAGTTGAGGTGTAAAAACAATTGTTTGTTCAGTTTTTGCTCCGCCAGTTCTCCAGCCTCCCGCACGTCGGCGTAACCACCAAGTTAGCGATGGTGTTTCCGGTCAACCAATCAGCAAGCTATCTCTGTAAGCCCCACCCCACTCGTATCTCTCCTGTGGTGGGAACATGACGGAAGCTCCTGGTTCCAGAAAAAAGTTCCTGTGGTGGGAAAGTCACACACACAGACGCACCAATCCTCATTCAGACTGCTTCATGCGGCATCTACAATGGCGGGCTTATTTGCAAGTTGCACTGGTGTGGTTCAGTCACGCTGTCTCTATCTGTGTAGTGTTACCACCACTGCAAAGTGTGAATAAACAATTGCAGTCTGTAGCCCTGTATAGTACAGTCAATTAAAACCTATTTTTTAAAAATATTTGCATTGCAAGTAGATGTCGAGACCAATTTTTTTTTTACGTTTTGAAGGGTTTTATTCTAAAGCAATTATAAATGTGTGTTATATACACACATACACATACTAGAAAGGAACAAGGAGTTGCAAACTGTTTTGAATCTTGTTTCCTATGATTGACCAAACCTACTGATGATTTAAAGTGAAACTGGCAGACTAGTGTGGCCCCTGTTTCGTGACAGTCGCACATGCATGAAATGTTAATAATCGAGAAGCTACTCGGCCAATCCAACAACACCACAAACAACCACCCGACTTTTCCAAGTTGTTTCCCCGTCCCCTCATTCGGTGAGATGACATGCTGGTCACCAAACTGATGTGTCATCGAGACTAATTTGTCCTGGGTGACGAAATCGCCACGTATTCGTCCTACGTGCCTGCAGCGGAATGGTAGTTGAAGGCCTTCTGTGCAGGATACGACTCTGTTCTACTTATTGCTGTGCTTCTGGCTCCTTGATGATGCATCACCATCTTCTCCAGGGCAGGTGAATGAACTGGTGGCTTTGATCCCCTACTCTGACCAGAGGCTGCAGCCCCAGAGAACGTAAGCCAAACCCGCTCGTCAGTCTCCGGCGGCCTCTCACTATCTCCAGTGTAATTAAAGGTTACGACGTTGGTTTGGGAATGACGCCGTAAGGGGCGTTTCTCTGCAGGAAGCAGTACGTGGTTCTGTCCGTGGTACTGTGTCTGCTGGCCTCCTCCTTGGTGGCGTTCTTCCTCTTCCCGCGCTCCGTGCTGGTGGTGGATGATGGGATACGAATGGTGACCGTGCACTTCGACCGCAACAACAGCAAAATGCTCATCAATATGACGGTAAGTTGGCCCCGAGAGAGCTGCCCCCCTTATTTCTACGAACCTCGCCTAACCCATCCCCCAACCTTTCCCCCCCAGAGCACATTGAACTTCACCAACTCTAACTTCTTCACGGTGCTGGTGGACAGCGTTAACTGCCAGGTGCTCTACATGAAGACGGTCGTCGGCACCAGACAGCTGGACAATGTCATCCATATTCAGCCCCTCAGCCAAAGACAGGTGAGGAAGGTGCTCTGCTTAAGGGTAAATTTCAGGGCCCTCTGCGATTTGAGGTTCAAACCTCGTATGTATCTCCGGTGGCCTTTTTATATTGAACTGCAATGTAGCTGATTTTACATGAAAGATCCTGAAGTTTGTATTGTAATCTTACTTGCCTTTCAGGTGAACTTCACTGTCAGTATGGACATCAGCGGAAGCCTCTCCTATGTTTAGTAAGTGCTGCCTTTTGATTTTTTTTTTTTGTTTCATATTTTCAAGATCGTTTATTAATATAGAGCAGTGTTTTTCAATCTGGTCCTCAGGGACCCGCAGTCCGGTCCAGATTTTTGCTCCTCCTCAGGTCCCTACCGGGAGCAAGAATGTGGATTGTGTTGGAGGGATCAAAGCAGGGACTGGCTTTTTGTTCCTGAGGACCGGATTGGGAAACACTGATAGTCCATGACCTTATATTGTATTTTTTTTTTTAATATAATTTTTGAAAGTTTCATTGGTAAAATTGTATAGAAGCATGTGCAATATACACATCACACCTGAATATTTTTCTCTGTACATTTTGTATTTATCAAGAATTTTGCACACCTTGGGGAAAAAAATAATAATAATAATATTGTGGAATTTGCATTGAATATGGGTGGAGGAGACATTCCTGGTAAGTCAGGCCTCCTGACCCTGAGCCCTGCTCTCATTTGCCTTCCAGTGCCTTCTGTACTATGCCCAGCATCAAGGTCCACAACATCGTGGTGTTAATGCAGTAAGTTCTCGTTTCTGCCACCTGAAGGATATGTAAGACCCTGTGTTGGTCTCCGAAGTCCACGTGATGTGCCTCACCTTCCCTCTGCATTCGTCCCTGGCTCCTGGCTAATTCCCGCTTCTCATTTGCCTGCCCCCCTCTTCGTAGGACCTCGGTGAAGACCTCCTATATGGTGCGCACCGCCCAGAACACCATGGAGGCCTACCACTACATTGACTGTGGCTCTAACTCCACCATTCACCAGCCTTTGGTGTCCCGGGGTCATTGAGGAGCTGCCCCCGCAGCCCGTCTCCCGTGGGGGGCCGGTGTTGTGGGACGGGCATTCGCCTTGTATTACTCATCCTGTCCCGCTTCTTTATGGTCTCAAAGCTTCGGTTTTCAGTTTGACAGGTACCAGTGACATAGATCTGCTGTAGATACAGATCTCCTCTTTGGTTACTACTGATCACAGGGAGCCACCTCTGTTATTTCACTAACTGGATAATGACTTGTCTGTAGACGACTTCTCTGTAGCACTTGGACAATTTGAGTTTGTCAGTATCGATATTTGGGATGTTGGAGTTGGGGTGAGGTCTGTTTCTCTGCTTTTTTTGATCAGGGTGGTAACGCTGAAATCACTGTAGCAGGTCAGGCCTGTGTGACGATCTCGCACACGGGCCGCTATAATGCTGGGATTGCCTCGTCTGCTTTTTAGGTCAGTCCTCCTCACAGCATAGCTGTTGTATCTCATTTACATAATGGAGCACTTATGGTTTATCAAAAGTTTTTTGATAAACCATTTGATAATATTTATTTATTATTCACTGCTGATTTGTGTTCAGTCTCAGGGATATTGATGGTATCATCAGATATCTACCCAAGATTAAAGCGCTTGTTTTGAGGGAGGCATTTATCACCATTAATACTGATTTCCATACTTTACCTAGATCTGGAAATGATTTGAAATTTTGCTTCCGTCTACGCATGACAAATTCCTGTTCCTGATAATTTGCTTTCGGTACCCCTTTTGAAAAAGAGCTTATAAAAAGTTGTAATTGATCGAAATGAATCAACTCGTATGTATTGGTTTTTAAGCATGCACTGTTCCGCGAACCCTGCAAAATGCAGAACTGGCTTGGAATTAACTTGCACAGTAATGTACAAATACTATGCTTGAACTCTTCCAGCAGACTTAATGTCTGTAGCAGTCGGCCTTCTCACAAGGACTGTCCTGTTTTGAAATTCATATCTGTAGCAGCTGTCCATAGCCCATACAGAGCTTTGGCACAGTGGGTCCGGCCACTTTCCACCTCTTGGGTGTGGTTTTACCTAATTTGGGGAAGGAATGTTCAGCAGGAACGACACGGAAACCAAAAAACCTCGGTAACGCCAAGCAGTTGCGTCTCCATCCGTTGTGTTCCAGATGTGTGTTCTGGCCCGTTAATAATGAAAAACACACGACAGATGTTTGTGATTTGCGTTGTTTTACCCAAAAAGATCTCATGTTGATCCCATGATCAATATGTAATGGGAAGAGCTGTTTGTGGAGAAGCAGATTCCTGGAGGAGGGATGATTTCAAAGAATGATTTCACATTTTATTACTTGTGGAAGGATGATTGCAGAAAGGTGTGCTAGATTAGATGTTAGTCTGCTTGTCTGATTTGATTGCACATGGTTTTCCCATCATAGCTGGCGTGACATGGAACTTGTGCATCGGAATGGACAACTTTCCCCTCACGGCCTCCAGATGTTTCCTTGGTTTCCATTTGCTTTGGTTGGAAAGGATTTACTTAATTTTTGCTGACTTAAACTGATTTATTTTTTTTATGCTGTGTATATACAGGTTTCGCTAACATAATCTTGTTGGGTGAAAACTCAGCCTTGCCATTTAAAGTTCCAGGTTCACACGGGTTAAACTTTTGTTTTCCTGAGATCAGGGGTCACCGGTGAAACTGCTGAAATGTTGAGGTCCTCTGTCAGGCCTGCATGGCGGGTTCCTCTTTCTCTGCCCTACGCTCTGTTTAACATGGCAGGCTGCTTTGGCTGGGAATCTGGAGCCTGAATTATTATGATTTAGTATTTTTTTTTTTTTTTTTACTGCTACTCCTTTGCTTGGAAAAGGCCTGTGTCTATTTCTCATTTTGACATGCAGTGAATTCCACATTAAGTGGGTTTGTTTCCAATTAATAAAAAGTTTAAGAAAAAAAACCCCTATTGTCCAGGGTTTCGTCATTCATAAATACAAGAGTTTCTGGAAAAACGCACCATGTTCAATATGTGAAAGCAAGCATAGTCGCAGGGGGCTGGGTGATGCTCCAATTACATACTTAAATGTGAAGGAGACCATGAACCTCTGGCAGTGCTGTGACACTGGGCACTTCTCACTTCACCTCTAGGCTTGAGGTGTTTAGGTCCTGTTGCTGCTGTGTTTGTGCACAGTGTGCGACGTGGTGAAAACGTGCGTGGGTTTCTACTGGGGGTGCCAGGCTCTAAATCGTCCTTGCTGTGTTGTGGCTCACACCTAATCCAGGATGTTTCTTGCCTGTTTCCCTGTGCTGCCTGGGACAGACCCTAGGCTCACCGTAACAGGTGAAACATACATACATATGCTACATACATACATACATACATACATACATACATGCATGCAAATACAGCTCTGGAAGAAATTGAGACACGGCAAACGTTTTTGGTTTCACTCATTTCTCCATTTAGTTGTGTGTCTATGATGCATTTTTTTTTGCAAACTGCTGCCTGGTTCTTCCCTGTTTCTCGTTAATGAAGGGCTTCTTCCTTACTTTATGGGACTTCTGCTTCTAGGAGCCTGATACAAACTGTCCTAGCAGTGAAACTCACACCTGCACTTAATGATTCCCATTCCTTCCGAAGGTCACTTGATGTCATCCACCGATTCATGAGAAACTGTCAGATAAGTTAAGTCATCTCTACCATTAGAATCTCACTTTCTCCCTTTTACCTGGCTGGTTTCTGGTTATTCCCAGTGTCTCCTATTTCCCATTATTCTTGTGTACTGCAGTCTTAGAAACTTTGAGCCTGGAAGCAGTCTTCCTGACATCAGATCCACAATTTAAATCCTGGTTTAAAATGCAGATTTAAATTGAGTGGTCTCAATTTTTTCCAGAGCTGTGTCATATATGCATGATAGACAAGACATGATAATGCATGTAAATAAGGAATTGTTTATTTGATACAACTTATTTATATTCTTTAATGCATACAGGTGTTTTAAAAAATAGCATATAATATAAATTCATTTCTTTATAAATGTTTCCTTCCTTTTTATTTCTTACATACTCAAGGCAGCTGTATTTAGAAAATATATTACTACATACAAAGGTCAATAAGAAAGAAAAAACAGACCACAATATATTAAAGCTGTTATGCATTTTTCTTAATCTGTCTTATTAAAACACTAAACAACAAAACATCCCATTTATGTAAAACACATGGAAGCTTGTAACAGAATGACCAATAAAAGGTTTGTAATGGAAAAACACGATAAAACACGAGAGCTCTTTAAGCTTCTTTGGTCAGGGTTCTTTGGTAGCTTTCTCCTATGTCTGTCTATTTTTGACTAAAGTTCAGTTTGCAAATGCCTGCGCTGTGATGGCAACGGGGAAATCAATTAACCACAATTTGCATGTGACATTACCGCAATATCAAGAACCACAGTTGTGCTGCGATTGGCTCCTGCACGCAAACGCATGCAGCTGATTGGACAGCAGCCACGGATTGGCATTTTACAGGATGCTTGCCACCTGAAGCTGGGCTCCCTGGACACGGAGCCGCAGAGGGTTTAGAAAAGGCTGAGCCATGGTGAGTCTCCCGGAGCATGTTGCCCAAATGGCTTTGAACCACCGCTAGTCCCCTCTGGGAGCTCCGTGGTGATGTAATGGGTCCCTAAACAACCCCCCGTGTCATCATCATGTCCCCTACAATACCAGAAATACACTCGCGTACATTCACAGCTACCTTCTGTAACAGTCAACTACTTCAGGACGTCATTCTCCGGAACGCTTGGCCTGGATCCTAAATAATCTGTCACGCCAGATTTGTTTGTTTACCTCCAGAAATAATAGCATAATCGTTCTGTTAATTACTTACAGGATGCCACCAAACCCATGCCGTGTTCTCCTGTTATCACTCGCAAAATAACACCTCTAATGGCTTGCGACTGACTTACATGGCTGATCAGTGTGTTGAAAGGCAGCCCCTGCTATCAGCTATGGTTCTCTCCCCAGTCACACAGCCTCAGTCACATTCTTACTCCCTCAAGCGAGAGGTGGAAGGCACAAACATTTTTTTACCCTCTTCCTAAACAAGTTCATTTATTGGTACGTGATTATTACCTAGTTTCACTTTGATACAAAACATGAAAGGAAAAATATGTGAATACAAAGGAGGACAAACAGTGAATAAATAGTGAATAAATTTGCCTGATGACATCCTATAAGGACACTGAGAAGGATTGTGGCAAAGGAAAAAAAAACAAGAGAAGCAATAAAAATGGTGCATCTCTCGACAGGGATTTCCTGAGCCAGTCTGCCCCCAGGCCACTATCTACGTTGTGACCCCAGCATGACCTTGTTGATGAAGTTGACGATGGCGACGGCAGGCTGTTCGGCATCTAGCTCCGCAAACAGGTGGCACACGTTCTCTGACACGCTTCCCTGCTTTTTCGCAACGAAGCCAAATACCCTGAAAGAGGGAGGAGAAGAGGCAGGAAGTAAGAGGAGGGAAGGTAGGCCGGGGGTGGGAGAAAGGAGAACAACCCCCAAGACCACTCTCTATGGACACCCCAATCTGCTGCAATGGCAGAGCACCAGGCCCTGGTGAAAGAATGACGAGATGCTGGATCCTGCTTAAACTTAGAAGACGTGGCTGTCACAAAAGAGCCAGAATATGTGAGGCAGAGGAGGGAGGAGCAAAACGCAAAGCATGCTGGTTACCAGGCGGCTGCCTCTGGGTGCAGACCCACGCTTGGCCATTACGCAGAAAAGGCCACAGAAGCAGAGCACAGTGCACACAGAGACACACACAGGGCAAGCCAGCGAGCACTTACTTGGATGTCGTGCTGTCAGAGTTAGTCCACCTAAAGCACGAGAAGACAAAGACGTCCTCAGAACCATGCACACACGCACGGCAGGGAACTCCGACATCACGCTGCAGCCCGTGATGGAGGTATGCAGACCCACTCAAAAGCCACTATCAGACAACAATGCTTGCACAACACCATCCAATCAGGGTTCCCATTGCACCCACTGACATGACACCATCCAATCACTGTTTGCATTACACCCACTGACACAACCATCCAATCAAGGTTCACGTTGTATCCAGTGACATAACACCATCCAATCAGGCACCAAAGAACAAAGAGTCATACAAAGCTATCCAATCAGGGCTCATGCTAGCCTCTGCATGATCTGCCATTAGTTGTAAACAGTCAATAAAAGCAATGAGTTAATGCAGTAAGATCCTTTCATTAGTTGGGTAAAAAAAAAAAAAAAAATTTGAAGTTCCTGCTGTGATTTTGTAGCCAAAAGGTGAGGAATCTAGAACACAAGGGGACTGTACATAATTAGGGGTCTCCATTAAAAAGGGGCCTCAATTCACCCAACTGTTAACCTTTACTGTCGCCATTCCCCACCCCTCAGTTGACAACTTTTACCCGCTCCCCCAGAACTGCCACTTAACTGGTTTGTCCCTTACTGAATTATAAAACACTGTGTCCCATTTTGAAGCCATACAAGACGTGGTGTGGGTGGGTGGTTTCCCCCATTTCTCCAGATTGAAAGCAGCTGCCCTTGTCCCCTGCACCAGTCTACAGTCCTAGTTGGCCTGGTCCTGCAGCCCTTGCATTTCACACTGACTGGGTGCAGCACAGCTTATGGCTGGTCAAATTATAACCCAAGTCAGCATTTTAGTAGATGAGAAATAGGGAAGTCCAGAGGAAGTCGAAATGCTTGACTGGCAACATTTATGCCCTTGACACTACCCAGAATAGGGGTGTGTGTGTGTGTGTGTGCGTGTGTGTTTGCGTGGCTGGGGTACATGGAGCTTTCTGGAATGGGGGTTTTGCTCCGCTGCCCACCTCCTGTCCTGGGGATCCACACTGCTGTAGGTCACGCTATTGACAGGATAGTGTCTCCTGAAAAATACCCTGTAAAGAAAGAGATAGAGAGAGAGAGAGAGAGAGAGAGAGAGAGAGAGAGAGAGAGAGAGAGAGAGAGAGAGAGAGCGAGCATTACCTGAGAGGTCATTAAGTGCACCATTAAGCACCTGTGCTATTCACATGTTGTAAGGACTGGGCTTGCTGAGGGTTAGACACTGCACGAGTCTGGCACTGCCACTGCAATAAATCACTGTATAGTACTATTAAAGTTTCCAGCGTTTGGACCTCATCCCCTCTGTGACATTAAACATAAACGGCAGGGCTGGACACACGTGGCATTAAGGTGACATTAACATGCTGGGGCGGGCAGCCGCACCTGCGCTGGCTGTCTGTCAGAGTGATGCCCTGGGAGGACACTTTGAAGTGCACTACGGTGGCAGAGGGCCGCGGATCCTGGCACATGGTGGCCCCGGCAGCTTTGGCGATGGCCTGGGGCCCCGTCAGCGACTCCGTCTCCACGGAGTTCAGGTAGAGCACGTTGCAGGCTGGGGATGCGATGGACAAGCGCACGGTGACTTTCACTGGGGCCTACAGCCGCACGCCCGGGGACAGTGCTGCCCAGATGGGCTGCAGCTCTCACCTGCTCCCTGTTTCAGCAGATCAGCCGCCGTGCTCATGTTGCTGGTCGTCTGCACCTCCTGGATTTCACCGACAAGCTCTGCAGCGCCAAGACACACATCCATTATAACCATAGTTGACTAAACAAAATGCAAGTTTTGCCATTTTTAGCTTTTCGATTGCAGTTACGGATCTTAATAAGTTTCCCCATGTGGGGGCAGAAAAAATGGTCCCCACGACGTCACGATAACAGGAGCACCACACATCTTACAGTGTAGACATTCAGCGTGCGGCTCACGCAGTAGTTTGAGGATGCAGTGGATCACCTTTCTCAGGGATGCGCAGGGTGCAGGGTAGCGACATGGGGGTGATGGAGTGCTGATACACCAGGGCTGACAGGCTCCCTGCGGCACAAAACACTCATCAGGGCCACTGCATGGAACCTGCATGCCTGCCTGAGAGGAGCTACAGAGCCACCTCTAAGTTTGTCCTCAAAAACACGCCAAGGAGGAACAGGACAGTTAATGCAGATCTCACCAAAGTACGGCTCGTTCTGGCAGCCCTTGATCTTCACCCCCCGGGAACCGGTCTCAATCAGGAAATGCCTGACCAGCTGCTCCAGAGGGTCACCTGCCAATAACAGGGGAGGTTGGCAGTCACATGACAAGATCCGCGCGCGATGGAGAAGCGTTCCTGAAACATCCCTGCCTGGCATTACACAGCCACGGCATACCTTTGCTGCTGTGGTTGCTGGTGTTGGGGGGCGGGGTAGCCACCTTCAGCGCCAGGCCGTAGGCGCCCTGGAAGGAGTTGCTGTCACGGATGAGGAAAGAGCCGGGCTCCTTTTCCTTCAGCACGGCAATTGCTACCCAGACCGGAGTAAAAGAAAAGGAGGAATGAAATCGCTGTTCACTTCCGGTTCAAGACAATGCCTGAAAATCAACTGGTTATATAATAGGCAGCAAATAAAAAGAAAAGCTGAAGAACTTCATAGTTCAGAAAAACACCAGGGAGAGAGATGAGGTAGGTCTCCAAAACTCTAATATTCTTTACTCTTTAATACTCTTATTTTTCTACTGGAAGAACCCTAATCCTAATAATGACGACCTTAAGCCCTACCCAGCCCTAGCCTTAAACATAAGTAACCAAAACAAATTACAAGACATTTAATTTTTTTATTTCAATCATATAATATAGACATAATCCAAGCACACACACATGCACTCAAGGTCTGTCTTTGTCCTGCTTTGCGTGTGTTACCTTGGTCCCTGGAGATGCCGGGCTTATACCAGAATCGGGAGCTGTCCTGCACAAACTTGACGCTCACACGATTCTCTGCTTCACTGGTGGACACGGACAGCCCATCAGCTGCTCCTGCAGGGGGCGCCACCTCCCCAACTGACGGGGAGAAGGTGACATGGTGTGGAGCTCCCGAAGTGGGAGGCTGGGCCCCAGAGGTACTACAGGAGGTCCTTAGGGTGGAGAACCTGCTGTCGGATGAGGCCGGCAGGGCGGAGAGCCGGCGCTTCTCGGGCAGTGGGGGCTGAGTCGGGCCAGGGGCCGGGGGAATGGTGACAGCTGTGTAGCCCGTGTATGGCACGGCCGGGATGCAGGCTGGGTAGTAGCTATTAGACAGGGGGAAGGTGGGCGTACACTGGCCTTCTGGAGGCGGTGAGGAGGAAGAGGGCTGCAGGTGCCCAGTGGCGTCGGCCCCCAGCATCAGCTTCCGGCTCATTGTGGCAAAACCAGGCACAGGAGGCTCGCTGGAGGGGGGGCGCTGAGGGGACGAGGGAGCCGAGCTTTGGCTGGAGCCGGGCCTGGGGGAGCCTGACGGAGGACTGGGGCCCGATGGGCTGGCCTGGGCTGCCTGGCAGTGCTGCGTTGGCGGACTTGGTGGATGGATGGAACACGGAGAGCTCTGGGGAATAGCCTGGACAGTGGGGGGAGGCGCAGTGGTTTGGCTGGGGGAGCTGCAGGGAGGCGCAACGCAGGGTTCAGCAGGCAGCTGGGGCTCCACAGGAGGGGCGGGGGCGGGCCGCTGCTCCAGGCTTGCATCACAGGGTGGTGGGCTTTGCTGTGGAGGAGGGCCAGGGGGCACGTGGGGGGGAGCCGCGGTCACATGTTGGCGTGGAGACGGCACAGGGGCGGCACTGTCCTCTGTCACACACAGGTCTGTCTCCCTGAGGCTGGGGCTGCAACAGTCAAAGCAGAGAGGAGAAGCACTGAGGAAGACAGACTCCTCACCTCTGCACACTGCGAACGGGGGCTTAACCACCCATAATTTACATACTAGTTACATACAGTATGATTTAATTTTGTAAGAAATATTGATAATGGACAAAAAGTCATATGTACCTCTGCTGTATGCACAAAGGACTGCTTGTATGGACTGGGGTAGGTGCCTCAGAGAGGTCAGAGGTCATGGAGCAAACGGCTGGCGGCTCTCGGTGCGGTTGCCTCAGGGAACTCTGGGAAATGTGGTCCCGCCAGACCAGACCGTCCGTCATGCCTCCGGGGGCCTCCACTGCAGAGAAACGAGAGGCGGAGCTTGAGAAGCTGGGGGTCCCTAGTGCTATTTCTACATATGAGCACATTCTTGTGGTGAAGATTCATCCATAAAAAAGGGCAAACACAGTGAGCGGGTGCCAGATAAAAACATGCATGTGTGAATATCCTCAATCTCTGATACAATTAAAGGTTGTATGCTGGTCAACTGACCTGTTTGCCTTTCTGGGGGGCCATCGGGGGAGGTGGTGCTGTGGGAGCAGGTGGAGATGCTCGCTGTGGGTGGGGGCAACGGCGAGGTAGACTCTGACTGGTAGCCAGAAGCGTAGCCCCGGCTCTCGGAGGGGGACGGCTGGTAGGGAGAGCAGGGGCAGGCCTGGCGGGGGGTCTGGTAGCCACTGCTGCTGCTGCTGTACTTCAGCTCTGGGTGGGTGTGGCCATGGCCATGGGGGTGTCCATGGGAACGAGAGGACTCTGGGTAGGCGGGGTGGCCTGAAGGCAGCGGGTCGAAGGTGAAAGCTTGCAAATCGTGGCCTTGGGGCGAGTGCCGAGGGCCGTAAGGGGGCATGGCAGATCTGCGGTGCCAGTATTCGGCCTCTCTGTCACGCTCCCACTGGATCTCTGCCTCCCGGTCCCAGTGCAGCGGCACCTCCCGGGCCCGCCTCAACCCCGCCTCCCTATGCAGCCCCGCCTCCCTGTGCAGCTCCACCTCCCGCCCCCAGGGCAGTGTGTGGAAGGCGCCGACGGCGGCCGCAGACTCGTCCCTGCGGCAGCAGCAGTCCCGGCATGGGCAGCCCGGGGAAGGCACGGGGTCCAGCATAAGCAGCTCACGGTAGGGGCTGGCCGTCCCTGGGGGGTACGGCCCGAAGTCATCACCCCGGCATAGTAGCCGGCCAGGAGGAGGGAGGGTGTGACTATGGGGGGGTAGGTCCTGCACCGGGTAGGGGCACAGGTGCCGGGGAAGGCCCTCGGGGAATGGCCGGTGCAGATAATGCGGGGGACCCGGCGGGCGCTCCCACAGCAGGTCAGGAGGGGGCAGCACTTGATGAGAATGGCTGTTGTGGTGCTGGTACACCTCCACCAGGGGCGGGGCCATTCCGGCCAGGGAAGAGGAGCCAGGGTGGGATGGGTGCCCATTGGACATGCCGGTGCGTTCCAGGCAGCAGCCATTGGCTAAAGCGAGGGGCCGCTGACAGCTGGGCTCAGGGCAGCGCTGGGAGCGGTAGCCCACGCGGCAGGAGCAGGAGCGGCCCAGCCGCACGGGGGCCACCGTTGCTGGGGGGGTGTCCCCGTCGTCCAAGATGGCGGTCTCCCTCTCCCGCTCCCGGCCCCCCTCAATGCCCCCCAGTAGGCGGTCGAGCTCCTCGCGCTCTTGCCTCGTGGGGAGAGGGGCCCGCGCCAGCTCGTCCGGATGCTCCGTAGGGGCAGTTGAGCGGCCAGAGTCAGAGCTGAGGGACAGCAGTTGGCTGTGCTTCTCCTCACTAATGCCCAGGGGGCTCCCGTTGGTGGAGGTCAGCGAGCCTGAGCCTGGACCCCTGCGCTTCTTCACCTGGGCATACAGGCTGCCGTCCAGGGGTCCACGAGTGTGCCCGATGTCTGAAAGGCAGGGGGAGGGGGGCGGGTTTGGGGGTCACCAGCTGGAAGGACCCTGAGGCTGTGGTAAAGAGAGTTGAGCCCTGAAGCAGGCCGGCTGGGCTGCACGGAGCGCGTACCTTCCAGGCTGCCCTGGTGGTGCTGGTTCAGGTTCTCGTAGGAGTCCCAGCGAACCACAGGGTCATTCGTGTTGTAGTCCACAGTGACCGCAGGGTCATTCCGCTGGTATTCGCGGCCTGCCAGGCACACAGACACACATATGCACAATAAGTTCTACTGGGGAGGGACTAACAACCGTCAAACAGACTATAAAAACGGCAACCAGGGACGGCAACCAGGAATTAACCTGGACAACAAAAAATTGTTATATTCACAATGAGCATACTGACAAAAAATTACAACGGTGTACTCTTAGGACGGCCCCATCACTGCTCCCACACCTGCAACCTCAATCTCTAAAATCTCTCACCGGCTCAGCCCAACTGTAAATTCCCCAAGTTCCAATAATACATTTCACAGACCAGATACTGGCTGCTACCGAGAGGCAAAGGCTGGCGATGAAATAAATAATATAAACTTTATTATAGAATATTCAGAAAATCATCTCGCGCCCCATAGACTGAGAATCACTGAACTGTATAGTGTTTTTGGCAAGACTGAAAAACATCCAAAGAATATTTTTAGATGACAGACGGCTGTGTGAAGATGGCTTCTGCAGCCTCCCTTTATCTTCTCCTACAGATGCTGCCTCAGTTTTGGAGTGATTTTTCTAAGGTATATCAGCTATAGATTTACATCCGTATTATGTTTTTGTGAAGCGGTAATGAGATCCAAATTGACTAGAGTAATAAGATTGAACAAAATTATCCTGTTCACTGGGTCAAGCATCTTCTGCATAGTTTCATGTCATCATGATCAAGTGTCTGAAGCTGCCCTTCTTTTTGCTGTCACTATGTGATGTTGCTTCAGTCATGGTGCATTTTGCCTAAAAATTTGATCAGCATCAATTGGTCACGCATACAAAGCTGCTGCACAATTTGAAAAAGATCCATCACATACTTTATGAGTTAACAGGCTAAAGGGGTTAAGTGTCAGAAACAGTGATTTTCTTTGCTGTCTCTAAGTGACACTGCTTCAATTTTGGGGCGATCCGTTTCAAAATTCGATCAGCTCCATTTTGTCCGCCAGACAATGTGTCTGCAAAGTTTGAAAAAGATCTATCAAATTACTTTCTTGGCCCAAAACCATACGTAATACCCGTCTGGGGACTACAATGAAATAGCAGAACCACACCTTTGATCTTCTCAGGTCCAGAGGAGAACACAAACTCCACGGTAGCATCAGGGGGAAATCTGTCATCTTTAGAGAGAAGATGCAAGTAAGCTTTTCCAGAAGGGAGATGCAACTAGAACAATTTCATTTCATTGGGAAAGTTTTTATTCTCCCTTCCTCCCCACTGGGGTACCAGTGCAGGCTTTGTCCAGCTCCCCCTTGCCAAACCACAGCTGAGCCCCATGGATGGTGCAGGTGTGGAACTGCAGCCGGAAAACAGTTTCCCTCTCTGCACCGTGGGAATGACGGTGGTAGCACTTCACCTGGAGGAGGACAAGGAACAGGATGAGGGGGGTTCACAAGGGCCTGCTGGTGACATTCAAGACGGGCGTTCCCGCTCACCATGATGTCGCCTTTCAGCAGCAGTGCTGGCTCGATGGTCACGCACAGCCTCCGGCCTCCAGAACCCTGTAGGTCGCTGCGGACAGTGGGCAGACGCATGCGGTTACGCCTCTATTCAGACAGTGTGAGCTGGTCTGGCATACAGCCGCCATAAGGGGGAAGTCGATAGGAGTCACGGGGGCGGGGCATGGTTTGCACTGTGCTTACTAGATTCCTGAGGTGTAGACCAGCTGCATGGACTGATAGATCTTGAGGAAGGGGAAGTAACCTGGATGGGTGAGCAAAAAAAGAGAAAGAGAGAGAGGGGAGATGGCGTGAGACGGAGATAGAGGCATAAGGAGGCAGAGCTGTGAAGGACAGGAATGTGCTGACCGTTCCTCTCCTCCTCACTTGGTTCTGATTAAAGATAACGAAGAGGAGGTTCAACTATTCATGGAGGCGGCACGTGTCAGACACACACAGAGGGTGTTTGTCAATATGCATACTTGACCCTTTATCTTCCGATTCACGGAAGCCCAAATCCAATTCTCAAGTACAGAACTACAGAGGATGGTAAAAATGCCAGGATGTCATTCTCGCCCCGCTCCAAATATCAAGGATACATCGGCTGCACCCCTCACTGAATGAGAGCAATGCCACGATTCACTGTGTACCCAAGTTCGCTCTTGGAAGGCAAGCTAGCAACACCAGTCCTGCCAAGACCACGAGTATGACCTTTGCGTTCTTGGTGTTGAGAAACACCCAGAGGCTCACAGAGACACACATGCAGCATGTGGAGATGCCACGAGGCTCTACCTCCTCCAGTCTGGAAGTTGGGCAGGGTGGGGATAAGGACCTGGTGCAGAAACAGGGGGCTGCTGTTCATCTTAATGGCCCCAGACAGAAGTCCCCCAAAGTAGTAGATATACCTAGACAGTAGACAGAAGGAACAACAGTGAGGCAGGAGAACAAGACCAGGGTCCAGTCTACAGATTCAGCTACACTGAATACACTCAAGGATCTGGGTGCTGATACCTGTTCTGGGATGGCTGCAGTGAGGGCGACACCTTGTCCTCACAGAACTTCCTCATGGCCAGCGTGCTTAACGCCTGGTCAGCTCTGAGCAGATGACAAACGTACAGCAAGGTGTGAGCAGTGTGCCTGCAGAGGACACCCAACAGCATTGGCAGAGCGACCCCCATTTTGGTTACCCAGCAGAGATCTTGCTGTAGTGCATGTAAGCCGCGATGATCACGCCCGTCTTGCCCTTGTTCCCCTAAGAAAGAGAAGATGGATTTACGTCTCCGCTGGTCACAGTGAAAGCTGGAGACTCCGATCATGTATTTACAGCCATGTTTGTCTGACAGCAGCTTAAATAACACCTGTGGAGCCTGGTGATGATACAAATGTGGCAGAACGGTCTGACACAAAAGGGGGCCAACGGTCATCCCTGTGAGACCCTCTGGGCCCTGACCTTGCAGTGCAGGACAACCACATGCTGGGGGTCAGAGGTCAGCCAGGTCTCCATGGCTTTGCACATGGCACAGATTTTGTCCAAGGGAGGGGCATGAAGGTCAGGCCAGCCAAAATCATGGACCTGGATGATCACAGAGGGGTAGATTAGCCCAATAACACTTGAGGTATTTGTATATTCCCTGATGTATTCCACTATGTAATACTGAGCAGCAAGTGGTGAGAGGATGGCTGAGAATGAAACAGACACAGGCAGGTGGTGTACAGATGATGAATGCGAAGGGCAAACTACGATAAGACGGTGGGACACATGCAAGGGCGAAGGTGAGCCGGCGGGGAGGAATGCGCACCTTTGGATTGAGCCGCGTTATGTCATGCCGTTGCTCGGACAAGTTGAGGAGCTGGTGGGGGGAAGGGGGAACAGTAAAAAAAAAAATCACTGGATCACTGGACAGCTCAGATGACCAAGGCAACAAAGACATTCCACCATCACAGCTCTTAGATCCAGACTCCTCTTAACTACACGGAACTGCTTTGTGTCACCGCAGCCCAAAACCGGGCTTGTCACTTGTAGAGATATCAAACAAACACTGACCAGAAACTTGTCCTGATGCTTGGACTTCAGCATGGCAGCCACTTCCTTGAGGTTGGCCCGGTAGCGCTGTTCCTCCAGCAGAGGGGGAAAGAAGACGGAGATGATCCTCTCGGTGATGTAGGTCAGGTCGAAGTCGTAGTGCCTCTCCATGACGCGATCCATCACACGGTCCACGCTGAAGCTCCTACACCGCAGGTCAAGGGAGAAAAGGCTGTCAAGTCCCACCAGCATGCAATGGGCCCCCAATTCTCCTGTCCCACCATGACTTTATCCAGCTGAGGTGAATCATGTGGCGCAGGCACAGGGGTTTAATTGGTGTCAGATGGGTGAACTTCTTAAGGAAGCAATGCAATAACATGCTTACTTATCTAGGCTGTGGGTCTTAAGGAATCTGGATCCCTTAGATCTGACACAGAGCTAAGCCTGAGATAACAAACTCCTGCTACAGAGGATCGGAATCAGAGAGAACATCAGGTCCATCAGAGGCAGGGCTTCCCTCACCACTCCGCCCAGGGGCAAACAGACAACACAGAGTGACATCAACAAACATAAATTAAAGTTAATTTTTGACAATGAAAAACTCAACACTTCCAAACTTCATTCCAAAAGAGGAGGGGGAATGACCAGTAGAGGGTGATGCTGAGACAGAAGAGAAGAATGTCGCTACCTGGGAAGGGTACTCCGCTGTTTGGTGTAGGTCAGAGACTTTGTAGACCCCTATGGGCAAAGGCAGGAGTAATGCTTCAATAATTTAGACACCTGACCCCAAAATTATACAAAGTGCTTAATTACTGAAAGTTTAAGGACAGCGTCACAGTTTGGACTGTGGGGCAATTGGCATTTAGGCAGCTAGTCTTGTAATCAAAAAGAGAAAACAGAGATGGGTCGGTGGGGGGGGGGGGGGCAGCTCACCAGGTGCTGGATGTGCCTGGAAGGAGCCGTCCCTCTTCTCTGCTGCAGGTGACAAAGGGGGACAAGCTGCTTGCCAGGGTGACTCTAACACAACAGAATACCAATATGGAGGCAACAAGGATGTGAGTGATACTCACCAGGTCAGAGGTGGGAGCAGGGATGCAGGAGGAAGTCACCTAAAACAGAAATAAAACGCGGCTTCTAATTCTCCAGAGTGTGAAATCCTCCATTTGCTCCTGACCCCCCCCCCATCAGCACCTTCCAAAAGCAGGAGACTGATGTCACACATTGTGCGGATTGAAGCTCATCACCGTCTCACATTATGGAGCTTGAAGCTCACCACTGTCTCACATTATGGAGTTTGAAGCTCATCGCTGCCTCACATTATGGAGCTTGAAGCTCATCACTGCCTCACATTATGGAGCTTGAAGCTCATCACTGCCTCACATTATGGAGCTTGAAGCTCTTGCTGCCTCACATTATGGAGCTTGAAGCTCTTGCTGCCTCACATTGCGCGGCTTGGAGCCCATCGCCACCTCACATAGTGCGGCTTGGAACCTTTCACTGCCTCACACTGTGTGGCCTGGATTCCATTACTGCCTCACATTGTGCAGCTTGGAGCTCATCACCACCTTATGTTATACGTTACGTGGCCTGAAGACCATCGCTGCCTCACATTGTTTGCATTGCTCCACATGCCTGTCTCACTGAAAGCAGATGCAGATTAGCCAGAACCCTACTTTCGCCCCCCTTCCAAATATTTCAAGCTATGACACTCAGCTGTGCGCAGACATGGGCTAAGCCAAGCCAGCAATGCACTCAGGCATGTGATCTCTGACCTCTGACCCTATCTCACGAAGGAGCGAGGTGGTATGGCATCCGCACATTCTGTTGCAGTGAGCATGCCTGCCTTACAGTAGTATACAGATTTTTAACTTTCTGTCAGCATTCTAACGCCTGTTTGGAGTGTTTAGCCAGAGGAAAGGGCAGTGATGTGCATGTCTTATAGTATGAAGCAGGAAAGTTGCTGACGTTGTTGGGTGTGGGGTTTAGGTGGGTCCCCTCTTAGAGCCGAAACAAAAGAAAAATCCGGTTTCTCACAGTCCTGACCTCACAGGACCAGGACAGGCAGAACTGCAATGCAGGGCCACACAGCTCAGCAGCAAACCCAGTGATGTTTTGTTTATTGAATACTACACATATGGGATAAGGATAAGGGAGACACATTTCACGGACGCAGAGAAGCACTGCACCTCATCACCCCTCCCGCTGTGAGTCTGGCTAACGGAGGCACGACGTGCTTGTTTCCATTTACATGATATTTCCTGGTTGTTCATTTCAGCAGTTGCCAAGCTTACAATGTTGCATAAACTTGGAAAAGGAAAAAAAAAAAAAAAAGTCTGAATGCACCATTCAGTAAAAGCCAACTCCAGAGCTGGGGGGGTCAGACCAGGAGCAAAGGGGAGGTGGCTCGGGAGAGGCAAGCGCATTCGCTCCTTTTCTCCGCTGCTGTCCTGCTCTCCCTCTCAGGCTCCCTCCCCTCTAAATGGACGTCTTTCCCTCCACTCCCCCCAGCAAGGAGGCCTGCAGTGGGGGGGCACAACGCCAGAACAAACACACCAAATTCCATCTCCTGGACCAGCGCTTACACACACTTCCTGCCAGCACCCCCTCCAACCCCTTTCCCCCTCACCAGTCCACCGTGACACCCCCCGTTTCCCGAACTCAGAAACTGAACCCAAAGCTCTGTTACCACGGTCCCCAACGTTAATTCAGAGGCTAACCTCTGCAGCCCAGCGTCAGACTGTGGGCTGCATGGCATACCTCCCTTGGTGTGCAGACAGTGAAACATTACATGCATGTGGGGATTACAGTACCCCCCCCCAGATGAAACCACCAGCCATGACTGTCAAAATCTGATCTCGCTGGCAGAACCATGGGAAGCGGGCTTCTCCGACCACATCAAGGACCCAGAGGCAAGGAGAGCGGGACAGAAAGCGCAGGAAGGAAGAGAGCCAGACAGGCAGAACGGCGAACATGGAAAACTCTGTACGCTCTCATGTAACCGTGATTAGGGCGATACTGCAAGGCCTGGCTATGGAAGAAATAGTGTTGTGTGTGTGTGTGTGTGTGTGTGTGTGTGTGTGTGTGGTCAAACAGCAGCCTGATGAAGAACTCCAGAATGGAGCGAGATATAGGAAGGAAGAGGCAGACAGCGGAAGGCAGGAAGGGGTGGGGGGAGGTGGCACGGACGAGCGGGGACACCATAGCCTGGCAATTTGGGGGAGGGTGAGTAGTTTCGCCATGGCTGTTTACTTACGGTTTACTCGAGTTGGTGTTCCTGTTCATGTAAACAACGTCATTAGTGAGATAAGTGTGGAGGGATCTAGGAGGAGTACATCCGCTGAGGGGGCAATGACAAACCACCCCCCCATATCAACACTCACATAAGCCTGTTTCTGGTAAATCTAGTGAGGCAGCTACCTTGTAAAGTGTGTGTGTGTACAGGCAGACACCCCCCCGTCCCTTGGCTGGGCTGTACCCCCCAAAAGGAGGGCATGCGGGTCTCTGTGCTCGCCCGTCCATGCCCGATCTCTGCAGTGTTGGAGCATCGGCTACCCATAATGCCACAGGCAGTCTGGGCCTAGTGCTGTGAATGAGTCCCCAGGCTCTGGGTGTGTGGTGATTCATCTGAACCAGGCTGACCATCTGCTTCTGACCATCTGCTTCTGCTCAGGCCTTCATCAGAAACTAATTGAGGGCGTAAAAAAAGCCGTTAAACGCTAAATGGCCAATATTGCACAAGCTTTCGCTTCTGGCACCCTGGGCTGCATGTCACCTGGCTCTGCCGCCCCAATCGCTCAGCGTTCCATTGCCAGAAGGCCCCCATCGCTGTGAGCTCCTGCCCCTCTGACGCGCGTACCACTTTATTACCTTACTTTACTGACTCGCTCAGCCAGAGTTTATCTGAGGCGACTCGTGTTTATGCTGTCTCCATGCTTACAGTTAGACTGGGAACTGAACGCACTGCTCTTTCTACATGGGGGCTATAACCTTAGAAATGTTGGGTGCACAGTCTGGGAGGCAGTCACACTCCCCAGCACCAGCTCTCATCTGGGTGGTGACACTGTATGGATTGGCCAAAGCATCTCCGTCCGGAGACCACAGCGCAAGAACAATGACCAAAACTGCCAGCGCACTGCAATGAAAAGATGAGGGTTAGTGACGGGGGGTGAGGAGGGCGTGCGTGTTACTTTCCCTCAGTCTTGACGAAAAACACATTCAAATCAACGGCATAGAGTATGACAGGAATACTGAAACAAAGACAGCAGAGAGTATGACAGGAGCACTGAAAGTATGACAGGAGCACTGAGAGTACGACAGGAGCACTGAGAGTATGACAGGAGCACTGAAAGTATGACAGGAGCACTGAGAGTATGACAGGAGCACTGAGAGTATGACAGGAGCACTGAGAGTATGACAGGAGCACAGAGTATGACAGGAGCCCCGATGCAAAGACGGCAGCTTAAGTACAGCAATGCTGCAGTTGTCTCCACTGAAAGAGCACAGGAGTGCCGCCTTTGAGAGCCGCTGGAATGTCATGCAATCACAACCAGCACACATCAATACAAGCCTTAGCGGGAGAAGCAACTGTTTTTGGAGCCTGATAAAAATAAACACTGGAAAGAGTTACCCCTGCATGCGAGCCTACGCATGACCCCCCGGGCGACCTGGCACTCAGTGTCCCTTACGAGAGTCCCTTACGAGAGTCCCTTACCAGAGTCCCTTACCAGAGTCCCTTACCAGAGTCCCTTACCAGAGTCCCTTACCAGAGTCCCTTACGAGCACAGGCTCACCCTGGAGTCTCTTTGCTGCCCTCTCTCTTTCTACGAGTCCTTCCTTCCCTTCTTCCCTAACCATCAGTCCACGGAGATGCCTCTGGACAGGCACAGAACATGCAATCTGAATTGTCCATCCCCCCCCGCCCCTAGACAGACGAAACGGCCAGACCACCGGGTGTCAGTCAATTCTCTAACAAAACAGAGATGCCAGGCAGTCTTACCCTGCCCTGTGATCCCCAGGTACCCACAGCCAATCACAAAGCACACTCCGCTCTCACCTGAGGAATTCGGGTGAAGAAGCCACGGCCAATACCCCAGGTAGACGGGCTACAGCTGCCCTGCTCAAGACATCAAGATGTGAGGAGTCCCTCTTTGAGGGAGGGAGGGGGGCTGTGGCCTTGTTGTCATCCCAACACCGCACTCTGGCTCCCTGCTCTCTTACTGTACAGCCTCCCTCTGCCCCCAGCTCCCACCCGCTGCCCTGTCACAAAGCTTCTCTCCCAAAAGCCCCCCCCCCGGGACAGTCCACACCCTGTGTAGCCCCCTCCTCCAACATGCCAACATGCCAACACCAGACAGAGCCAGCTGTCGCCACGTAGATTCAGAGGCAGATCAGTGGCACATGCACACTACCCCCCCCGGGGCTGTCCTTGTTGGCAGTACCCCCATTACCCCGGAGTCCACCAAGATAACGTCGACAGCGCCATCGCAGAGTGGCTACTACAGGAACGCTGGGGGCGCTTATTCTGGGAGACAGTTTTTCTGGAACGGGTCTGCGGGGGCTGACTCAATGTTCGGCAGCTTGGGGGGGGGCTGTGTCTAGCTGCGTGCAGGAAAACTCATGGGCCTCATCAGCCCACACCCCACCAACTGCACCATGAGGGCAAAACAAGCCCTTCGCCCCTAGACAGAAACACACACCAGCACACATCCAGCCGCCCCTGCTGCCTGAGGGTTGAGCCCACAGACGCCTTTATGTTACAGACCCCAGCCTGGGACCCAGTGCTGTGCTCACAGATCTGGCAAACAAACACATCTCCCATTCGGGCCTGAAAACAGTCCCTGCCGACCCCCCCGGCAGACAGCTGTAGCCAGCCACCGTGCCTCCTCCCCGCTGAGCGGGGACCAGTGGGACGCTTGCAGAGTGTGCCCCAGCCCGTCTGCCGTCGGCAAGCTTTCCCGAAACTAAATTTGCCCATTAAAAAGCAGATACTTGGAAGTTCTGGTTGCCATGACAGCAGCGGAACTGCTTGTGTGTGTTGTGGATGTCATTATGGGGTCCTCTGGGGGGAGCATGCAGGGTGGGGACATACCAGTACATCCTCTCTCTCTCTCTCTCTCTCTCTCTCTCTCTCTCCCCTCCACTTCCCAGAACAAGCAAGTCACCGGCACGTAGCTGTCTTGGCCACGAGTGTATTTCTGGGGGAGACAGTGGTGTTCGTGTTGACAGGTGGGGGTCACGTTTGGGCAAAACTGCGGGGGGTGGG
>JABFDZ020000109.1:27848153-27863864 GCA_019775955.2 Pollimyrus isidori
TGATACACCTACTTCCTGGAGAGTGTTCTTCACTTGAGTGGATGTTATGAAGGGGTCTTTCTTCACCATGGAAAGGACCACTGTTGTCTTTTGTGGATGTCCAGGCCTTTTTCAGTTCCCAAGCTCACCCGTGCACTCTATTCTTTTCATAATGTACCAAACTGTTGATTTGGCCACTCCTAACATTTCTGCTATGTATCTGATAGATTTTTACTTTTTTTACAGCCTCAGGATAGTCTGTTTCACCTCCTTTGAGAGCTCCTTAGACCACATGTTGTGTGTTCATAGCAACAGCTTCCAAATGCAAACGCTGCAACTTCTGAGTCAATTGCCCAATTACTTTTGGTCCCTTGAAAAAGAGGTGGCTACATCTTAAGGAGCTGTAATTCCTGCACCCTTGCTCCAATTTGGATGTGAATACTCTCAAATTACAACTGAGGGTCTGCACTTTAAGCCCATATTGATTATATAATTGTATGCTGAATATGTTTTCGTAAACAGCTAAAATAACAAAACTTGTGTCACTGTCCAAATATTTTTGGGCCTAACTGTATCTGGGATAACACGCATTCAGCCTTAATCTCATGTAAACGCTAATCAGCTAACCAAAATGTTAGCATCGATAATTAGTGGATATGTCGAATCCTGCCCGCCACTGATATGACCATGCAGAGCAATCTTTGGACCTATTGATTTCCTGCTGTCTCCCTGTATCAATAAGACTCATGGGTTCTCCAGGGCTCCTTACACCAGATCATACTTCTTTGCTACAGTGCCTGGATATCAGTGGTTTTCGACTGGCCATCCAGCCGTAACTTCTACCTCTGTGTTACCATTTCTCCTCGTTTTTCTTCTTATGACCAGAGCATGCAAAGTTTCAAAGAAGCATCAATGGACCTTCACTGTGCTCCTGTAGAGACCATTAAGCTCCTGTAAGGCTGAGAGACAGTCTGTTACAAGCCAAAGTGTGATACTTGCTGCCACATAAGTGAAGCACAATGTACAGTTTCTATTGAGACGGCCTCACAAAGGCCCCACTTCACATAAGCTAATAGGGTCTGCGGTTGTAATCCGGGTTGTTTAGCAACCATCTTGCTATGTATCCGTCTGTCCATGTGAACTTTGCCTTGCGACCACAGGACCTCCTTGCTAATGCAGGTTGTCTCTGTTTTGATAATGCTGTCATGGTTATAGAGACTATTCTCCTTGACAGGGTTAATAATTTAGCAGTCTTTGTGACCTGGAATTGAGGAACCAAGTGCAATTCTGTTACTTGCTTCAGGTTATTTTGCAAATTCACATATGAAGTTTTAATTGGCAACAGACAGTGATATAGCAATGTGATAGTATGACCCACCCACTCTCCTTGTGTTCTCTGCTGCCCTCTTGTTTCCCTGGGATACTGTATCACTGACATGGGGGCTTTTTCCACTGAATTCTCCCTCATGAAATTTATTATCACTTTCTTCCAGAAGTCCTTTCTTCTCACCTTTAAGCCAGACTAAATGTATTTTCTGTGCATGTCAGCATACCTAAGTGCATGCACATGTTTGAGCTGACAGCGCAGGGTGCTTATGTCTATGTTTCGTGAGCACTGTGTAGGAAGAGCATGCAGAGCTCAGTGTAGCTGAGAATGAGATGTGTCGTGTGGTCCTGCATGTGACCTGGTGACCGTCCTTGTATTCCCTCATCATGCAGCACTGGATTTAAAGATCTGACCATGTGGACCATTGGAGCAGGAGCCATCGATCGTTTACAGCATGTCAAGGGAGCTACAGCTGGTGGAGAACTTTCAACCACTGCTTTCGTAAGGAGTATGTTTGCTTGTTCCTGGAAATCTTCAGCGATATGATTCCGAGCAGCAGCAAAGAAATGTTGTCAGTTCATTTATATTAAAAAATATCTCAGTAGCACAGGGTCTAGTTGGCGAAAATCTCTGTAATGTCACAAAATGCAACCAGAAGTATTTCCACTGTTTTCCACTTGCTCTTTCGCACCCCCTA
Organism: Pollimyrus isidori; assembly: GCA_019775955.2. Taxonomy (NCBI): domain Eukaryota; kingdom Metazoa; phylum Chordata; class Actinopteri; order Osteoglossiformes; family Mormyridae; genus Pollimyrus; species Pollimyrus isidori. The sequence continues at coordinate 27,850,157 of JABFDZ020000109.1, forward strand.
AACAAATGGCGCTGCAGGTGATCACCCATGTCGCCTATAGGGCAGGCAGGATGGCCCTTGTGCCTACAACTACCTAAGGTACATTTCTTGCCTCTGTGGACTGAGGCTATTTTTCATCTGTCCACTAGGAGGCAGTATGAGCTTTAGGGTGGAAGGAATGGCGGAAAAACTGCTGTCAAGCCTTCAAACATTTTTATTTTTGTGTTTACTAATAAGCAGATTGTTGATTGATGTATCAAGGTATTACAGCAGTACATTACAGGTGTCTTTTATTTTACTGACCTCTGACAGATGGGGAAATATGTCGCAGCTGTCCCGTTGAAAGATGATTTCATAAAGAGGTGAGCGCTGCTGAATGTTTAAACTTGGAATTCAACCAAGTTTAAAAAAAATTATTTGACTTTAAAATAAATAAGGTTATTTGTCGATATATATTATTCACTCTAAAACTTTTTATTTTTAATGTATCTGATTTGTCTTAATCTACAACTAAATTACTTTTAATTAGTTCTCAATTCTGGGACTTGCATTATGGTCTTGTAATTCGAAAGTGGAAGAGCGAGTCTTTTATTTTTTTATTTTTGTTTTGAAATTTAAGGTTACCCATTTCCTGCTGGAGTGCCCCATTGAAAGTGGAGTTAATGGGCGCTGGAAAGAACTGATGTGGAAACTGAGTGGAAACTGAAGACAGAAGGACCCAGTTACAAGTAGTGCTACTGTCCACACAGAGAGGTCTTGTGTTGTCTGTTTTCCCCAAAAATTTAAATTTGTTTCCATGGCAACGCCCTCCATATGTCTGGTTAGCCTCATGGGTAAGGCCACTCCAGTGAGGTTTGGGTAAAGTGCTCGTCCCACAAGTCATTGGCAATAGGCTGTGGAATCACACTGCCTGGCGTTGCTATAGAAACCAAGGTCTGCAAAAATCACCACTGCCAAACCTCTCAATCACTGTTTTGAAAACACAGAAGGTCTCTAACTTTCCATTCTGGAGTCACAGTACTCCTCATGGGAATTTTTTCAGTCAGATTTTTATGATCAAGATCGAGCAGATTATCATAAACTGGGGATTTCCTGGGTTTAGTATGATTTGTCAAGTTTATTGCCAACTTTCAGTTTTGATGCCTAAGTAAAAAGAACATTAAAGACTAAGGTAGTCCGGAATTTGATGTTGTTTTTCACATGATTACACTTCCCCATTGCAGGTATATTATATTTGATGATAAATAAAGATTTGCACACATACTAAAGGAACCGTAAAAATCTTTGTGTTTCATTTTGAGACTCGCTCCAGTTGTGGGAACCAAAAGTAAATGGAATCTTCAGAGCTTAAACAATAACCAGGCATTATATCTAATACAAACAAAGCCAGTTAATGAAGAATTAAACTGAAAGTTCTCGGAATGCACAAGGACGGACATTTCTCTAAGTGCTAAAGAAAGGAGAGACGACTTGAGTAGCCAGGCGAATAACGGGGTTTCTTAGGAGAGAGAGAGAGAAAGAGAGAGAGAGAAAAACTGAGAGGGAGGAGGGAAACTACACTCAAGGCCATTGAACCTTTAAGGTTAAAAGTTAGCACAGGGAGGTAAAAAGTCCTGGCTGAGAAGACAATGTGCCGTAATGTGGATGGCCAGAGATAGGAGGCATCTCAGGAAATATATTGTCCCCCCAATACTACGTCATGCGTGGGTTATTTTGCATTTATTGTGTTCCCTAAGCACTCCGAATGTTTGTCATTCTAATCTTCTACCTACTCGAAATGCTTATGCTGTTTACTAGAGGATCATCATCTCTCGCCTTATGTACTTTTGGAAGCGGCGGATAGCTGGCCAAGTAGCTCCTTAGTGACAGCAACCTAAACTTGAGGAATCAGCTCATTGCAGCCTAAGTCAGGTAATGATTTTTCCCAAGAGCTGTGACTCAGCCTTGCCGTTCACCGACTTGGGTCTTGTAATTTAGTTTTACTCTGTTTTCCAGCCTGGGTTATTTCTGTACTTGGCTTGGTGAAAGTAGTTAGAGGAGAATTTTTTTGCTCCGCAATTACTGTGCAGAGAGCTGGACAAAGGCTTTGAGGCAGTGTGCTCTGGAGATCTGCCACGCCCAGGCAGGGTTCCGCCTACGCCAATGGAAAGGGAGACATTTTATTGCTGTGAAACACTGAAGACAGCTTTTCAGAGGAATGTACCTCTTTTCCAAAACCCTTTGCATATTAAGGTAGCATCCTGGGAGTAGTTCAATACTGGAGCTGTGAGGAATCACCCACATGATTCTGGTATTCACCACTGCCGAAACAGCTTTAATAATAAAAATGGGTGGTAAATTATTATAAGCAGTGCAATTTTATGCCCTCAAGAGAATGTTTTGAGCTGTGTATTTAGTTACTGAGGCAAGGTAGGGAAATGCCATCTTCAGAATCCATTCTATTTTTTTCTGCTTGCATGTGACCTGGACATGCAAAGTTTCAAAGATGTGTCAATGGAAATCCACTGTCCTGGCTACTGAGAAGCTCCTGTTGAGACCCAGAGTTAGTTTGTTCTGAGCCCAAGTGTGACGCTCGCTGGCACATCCGTCCATACATCACTTCAGAGATTTCACCAGACTTTGATGCTACGGACATATTATGGCTGTTAGCCAAAGTCACAAAAAAGAAAACGCATGACAGTACAGTACAATAATTAAGAACGTGTTACTTACTGTCTGTAGCATATTGTGTGTAAGGGATTTTTCTTAAGTAGCTCAAATCTCCCAGTTGCCAAGATCACTTAGATTTAGTGACTACCCCAGCGGGGAAAAAAGTTGGGTAATATTGTGTTTCAAATGTTTACGCCTGTCTGTAGCTGTCACTCTCACCTGAGAGGCTCACAGGCTTTCAGGGGCCGAAGCAATCTGATGTGAAAAGCATGTTAAAATGACATCACCGGGCCTAAGGGGGAAGGACCTGGGCCCTGCCTAAGGTGTCAGGTACTCATTAAGGATTGTGTTGCCAATGGGATTAGCCAAGATGCCTTCCCGGTTGTTGAAATGACACCTTCCTATGGTGAACAATGTGTTTGTGGATTACGTCAGCTTTCATAATCATTTACTGGAGTAAGGTTTTGTATCAGTGTCTGGCAGAAATGTTACTGCATGTCTGCAGTGATACACATTAACACGCCTCATTTGAATAGATATGACTTTATCAAAGCAGAACCTTGCCTGGTCTAGGCAAGGTCTATGAATGGTTTACCCGGTGGCAGTTACAGTTTTGTTGATGGCGTCACTGGGAAGATAAAGGGGTGTTCCACTGAGACTCAGATATTGTTTTTCTTGGAGAGATGTAACAAGCATTGTGGGTTCTGCAGTTTGAACCTTGAAGGATAAATGTGACTCGCCCTTCTCATCCTTGATGTCCACAATTCATCCTCCCGCTTGCCGTCTACTCCCTTGAGAAGGGAGATTATCTTGTCACAGAACTCTGTTTGCTCACACACCGGATGTTTGCTGCGACGAGCACTGTGTGTCACAGGTGTGTATGGCTTGTTTGCTGAGGGGGGGGTGTTCGGTACACTGGAACACTACTAGAGGGAGAGTCAGGGACTGGTTTACAGTGGCAGACTTTAAAAAATGCTCCTTATATTTTTGTTTTTTGGCAATTTTGTGAACAGGCTTCTGATAGAGGCCTTTCCCAAATATTTAACGCTGGTTTTGTTCCTTGAGCCAATGGTTCTTTAATCATTGGCAGGAACCGAAACTGACCAAAGGGCAATGATGGGTCTATAAATATGCATGAACAGATTTCTTTTTTAAAGTACTATATTGATGCATGGTCATAAATTTCTCCAAAAGTGGCCCATTTGATTGAGATTGTCACCGTTGCGCGGTTAGCAGAGGAAGGAGAGTCCAATTAGGATATTTCATGCCCGTTAAATGAGTCTTTCCCGCCCCTCTCACATGACTGGGTCATTTACCTCTGATGATGGCTTATTATATTCATTTCAGTTTTGGTTGTGATACATCAGCTTTAAAGCATTCCATCCTGGTTTAATATCACGTTTCAGGCAACCTACACCAGAGGTGTCATGACGTTGGTATTTGCCGCTCTGCTGTCCGTTGTTAGGTTTTATGATTCCGTTTGTGCTTCCTCAGCGTTTTCCCACCATTACAGGCACCATGGAACAGAAAGTCCATTTTCACAGCAGGGAGGGTGTGGTCGTCTTGGGGTTCGCGGAGAGGGGGGCAGTGTGGCTGCTTTTTGCATCGGCGGCCATCTGCCCGCCTCTTCCTGATAGCTGGCTCTCGTGTGCCATGCTCCGCTCTCCACTAGGACAGCAGCCTCACCTGCGCCAGTCACAGTGACTCATGGTGGCAGGCTGCCCAACTGGAGGGGCCGGTCTGGGTTTGCTGTGCCCCGGGATGAACCGGCAGCGACGCGAAAACAGCAGGGGTCTGTCACAGCATTGGTACGTGAAACCAGCCACGGGTCTTAATGAAAACGTAGCGGCAGGAACAGGTAAAAAATGAAGGGAAATCCTTGTAGGCGCCGTCAGGCTGCTCCAACAACCCCTGAAGGTGTCGCCCTTCGATCCATGGTGGAGCGACGTCTGGGCTGAGTGAATGAACAGCCGCTGAAGGCCATCATAACCACTAACCCCCCCCCTCCTTTAGCGCCGTTCCTAATCAGCAGCACAGTATCTGAAGCTTTACGACATTCCTCTTCTTACTGCCACAATTCCCTGCTCCCCCCGGGGGCATCTGTGGGAGCTTGTTTCGCCAGTCTAGCAGACTAAGCAGGGAGACCCTTTTTCGGTAATATTACAAGGAAGGGAGGGCAAAGGTTAGATTGGGGGGTGGGGGCACAGACGGGAAAGAAGGATTAAAGCAACAAGTCTGTCTCCTAACAGGCTGCCTCTCAGGAATTCTACTTTTTCAACAAGCAATGAAGCAGATGAGGTCTCTGGGCATTGTTATGTCTCAATGCGGGCTGTTGTTTAATCCCTTTAAAATTTGCTTCAGGAATCTTTGTGCCCTCGGGGGCCTGAAGAACAGGACTCGGATTGAACTCTTAGTTATGCCTGCTGAGCTGAGCTTCTGTCCAAAGTGACTTGCGGCGGATTCGCAACGATCTGCAGCTGCATGTCGTAATTCATGCCGCCCTCTCCTGCCTTAGCATGGATGGGAAGATGTATGTCGTAACTAAGTGTCTTTCTGGAGGGCACAAACACCCCAAAGTACTACATCACCTCCTATCTCTTACTTACCCATCACAATACGTCATCCTCTCTGTGTACTGTAAGGTGCGTGGTGGTGGTGGTAGTGGGGGGGGGGGGGTGTTTATGTATATGTTGTGTCTTACATCTCCAGGTTTTCTGTTGCATAAACAAGCCAGGGGGGTACAAATAGTCAAAGGTGCAAGTAGATGGATAGAAAGGTTAGTGAATCTCAATTAGATTAGCTATTTTCTGCCCCCCCCCCACTTGCTAGAACGGCATGTAAAACACCAATTTAACAGTGAGTGCATTCATTCAATTTTGACAAAAATAGGATACAGGTTAAATGATTGAAGCAGGTAAATTCTAAGCCTGCCTGAGAGACCTTACTGTTTGTGGTACAGCAGAAGCCCGTCAGGCTGCGGTTTGTGTGCTGGCCGTGCAGCCTCCCTCACCCGTATGTGGATATTCTCATGACCGTGAGGCCCCTGAGGTGGGGTCATGCTGACGGCGGCCCGGGGCTGGAGGCCCTCATTCTGCACCTTGTGCCTTTCTGGCATGACCCTCATTCATCACCTCAGCAGCGGCAGGGGTCAGTAAGCGACATCTCTTATTAACTCTTTCTTGGGGAAGAGTTTCTTGGGTCTCGCTCAGTACCAGAGTGTTGTCTGAAGAACATTAATGTATACACACGCAATTCCAGAATACCCCCGCCCCACCCCCCACCTGAAAACACCCCGTCGGTTCAGCCCTTTGAATAGTTGTCAGCATTGTGTCTGGCTCTGTGAGTCATATGTAATCAGGCACGCAAATGAATAAACAAGATTCGTGCCAAGCGAACAAAGCCTGCATTGTCGGGTCAGGTGGGATAGGGGGAAGATCAGGAGACACGCTATTGTGAGAAGACAGTTGTGATGATGTGCGGGCAGATGGCATATGAGATCTGCCGGGGCTCGTTCATGCAGGTAGATAAACATTGTTTGGGGGGGGTTGGGTTTGGTAATTTTGGTACCTGGCTGGAATCGCCATAAAAAACAAATAAAGTGAACTCACGCCCCCCACCCCCCGCGAATGCACCCCCCCCACCACTGCCCTTTGCATTCCTCTGCTCAGATAAGGCAAGGTTTTCCATTTCTGGCACCAAATGCTGGGAAATGGGACTTTTTTCTTAAGCATAGCAATTTAGTTTGGTTTCATGTTGGCTTCAAATTCCATCCGCAGTGAGAGCAGGAAACAGCAGCAGGGAGAGTTTTCAAAACACTGTGTTCTGGACTATTCTGTGCGCTAAAGCTTGAGCTGACAAGCTCTGCTCCTTCCGAGAGCAGACACACCACGACTCGCGTTGCTTTTGCATTTACACAAATTAAAGAGCTACAGCAATTTGCTTGTCCTGCATCATGGGGGTGGTATTATCAGGCCTCAGTATGTTTGAAATGCTGGAAACACTTTACTTATAGAAGTCATCATAACAGTCAGTATATAAGCTATATACTGCATTATGAAGGTATCCATACACATTTTCTACACACATCTATACACAATATTACATTATTTTCAGAAGCAGATTCTTGCATGACGGTCTCATGTGAAGCACAATCGCTTTTGGCTATGTCTTTTGCTTCAAGGTTGCCAGGCAATGAGTGGCACATGCAATTAACATAGATTTGCGTGCGCATGACAGGACATTACAGCCGACTGCAACAGAGTGAAAGCAGGAGCCTGTAAAGAGAGTGGTGTAAATATGTGTGCTCTGCCAGTCTGTGGGCGTGAGTACAAAGGTGAAGGGGCACGTGTGTGGCAGAGTCTTCAAAGACCAAGCCCATGTCGGGCCTGAAGCCAAATGCCCCTGCTTCACTTTTATGTTTCAGACAAAGACTTCAACAGGCAGGGTGGCTCATAGTAAACCCTCCGGTCCGTGGAGCAAAAATCCACACGCCCATCCTGCCATTGAATAGGGCCCTGTGCTTTGCGCAGCCCTTCCATCGCCAGTCCTCTGGAGGACCCCGAGGCTGTGCCCTACAGCCCAGGAGCAGAATCTCTGACTCCAGGGACAGCATGCTTCGGTCGTTATCCATCCCGCTGGCTCAGCTCAAAGGCTCTGCCCAGGTATTTGTTTTCACGGGCTTTTATGGTCCCAGCTCGTTAAGATGGCGCTGCTGGTGGCTGCTCTGCTATTTAAGCGCGGCCCGTAACGTGTGGAATTTGACAGCACCTGTCATTTGCAGGAGAGTCGCACTCGCCCATCGGAAAGAGAAAAGTCCAAAAAGTCAGTGATATTTCCTTCCGCGCCTGCGGCCTTATGAGGAGGCAGGTCTGTGACTTTTTTTATGGCCAGAAGCGGGGAGGTGAAAATGTGAGAATAACTCTGGGGCTGTGTGCATTCCTTGTGCTCAACTTATCTCGGAGATGGGCTGTAGTGAAAGAGTAAGGCTGAACACGGTCACAGTATTATTAAATAAAAGGCTGAACACAGTCACATTATTATTAAAGAAAAGGCTGAACACGGTCACATTATTATTAAAGAAAAGGCTGAACATGGTTGCATTATAATTAAACAGAAAGCTGAACATGTTCGCATTGTTAAACAGGAGCCTGAACATGGTTGCATTGTTAAACAGGAGCCTGAACATGGTTGCATTATTAAACAGGAGCCTGAACATGGTTGAATTGGTAAACAGGAGCCTGAACATGGTTGCATTGTTAAACAGGAGCCTGAACATTGCTGCATTATTAAACAGGAGCCTGAACATGGTTGCCTTATTAAACAGTAGCCTGAACATGGTTGCATTATTAAACAGGATGATGAACATGGTTGCATTATTAAACAGGGGTCTTAACATGTTCGCCTTACTGCCAGAACAGTAAGTTCCTCTGGACCTATCCTGCTCCCACCTCTACTGTCTCTGCCAAGGGGAATTCCACAAAAAACAGGATGGCCGCATGACAGCCATGTCAGAGTAGCTCAACCCTTCACCGCTTGCCTCCGAATAGGAGTGACCCAGTAAGCTTGCGAAAGCCATTTTCCCACAGCTGTCCACCCCTGGCACGGGACACTGCACTGCGTAACTCGTTTCCGAGTTGGTGTTCGTTGGTGTACCCCATTCCATCACCAGAAAGAACCGCATGCAAAACAGAAATGCATAATTTCCCATGTCTCTCTTGCTCATGTTTTAAGCTGCATCAGTAATTCTTTGCATAAAACGTAAAGTGCAGAGGAGTGCTGTGCACGCTGTGTCGGGGGTTTGGAAATGGCTGACACCATAACATGGTTTTGGAGAACAGCATTAGCTACAGTTCGGAGCTTTTGTCACTAAAGTGCAGTGCTCCACATTCCGTCCATGGCTATCTGGCTGTAATTACCACGGCTGAGTCTCCAGGGCCAAGGAATGTGGGGGGAGGCACATCGAGAAAGGCTGCTGTAGCTCAAGTTGTGTGTGGCACAGTGCACAGTGACCACAGCTGGCTATGATGCATACCTACATACATATTTGCTGTTCGAGTCCCAGTCTCCGGCCTCCTCCTGCTACCCGCAGGTTAGAACTTTGTGTTCTCACAAACCAGGTCGCCTGCTGCCCCAAGGCATTTGGTGTAGATAAGATGAATCCAAGCTCAGTGACTTTGTGGCTGTTCTAGTCCATCCGCCCAATCTCTTATCTGATATAGGGTTGCAGCCGGAGAGCCCAAGACAGGGGAACACCCAGGATGGGTTCCCATCCCATCGGAGAGCACATATTCACACACACGCACATACAATGGCTAATTTGACAGCCAGAATTCTACTAACAGATTTTTGGAATAACATCCAGACTCTTTGCACACTGGGGTGGGATTCAAACCCTCAGCCCTGAAGGTGAAAGGTAACAGCAAACTGAATTGTCATGCAGTCCATCTGCAGCAGTAACAGATTTAATATGTAAGTACATAACACACACCAGAAAGAAGCAAACATGCAGTAAGTACATAAAGAATGCAAAAGAGAAGTGGGAAAAAAACGTGAAAACGACATATGAACATCATGAACTAAATGGTCATTCTGAAATAAGTGGCAAGTGACCAAAAATGGTCATTTTATGAGCAGAGTACACAACTGGGACGGGGAAAAAACAACTAGTCTGAGTCAGTTGTTTAAGTTAGGAGCAACAGGGGAGCATTTTATAAAGCAAGGCTTTTTTTCCAGAACAGAAAGAAAAACAAATAATCCCTGAGAAAAGTGTGTTTAAACAGGAAAAAGCAGTGATTTGGCTGGACCTGAGGTGGGGCTGGTGTTTAATAGGAGAGTATTGTTCATTTCCATTTTTATCAACTGAACAAAAATCAGGTCTGAACTGGTATGGCTCATGGTGCATTATCAGAACCAAGAACGCAGTGACCATCCAAGTTTGGAGCTGAAAATTGTTCATCTGTTTGTGTTTGTATTGTCCATGAACCCATGGTGTATAATAATCTAAAATGGCAGGTGTTTTATGGATTCAGATCCTAGACAGTATTAGTATTTATTGATTTATTGATTGATTTCCTGGATCTATAGAAATATACTGAAACAGCATGCATAAAACTGCCCTTATCAACTTCTGCACCTTGCAACAGGCTGTGTATTGCCTGGCTGAGGTGGGTAGCCTGGATTATGGATGGATATCAGCAATAACAGCAGCATTGTGGGATTTTTTTAAGACGTTTTCTGATTGAATTCATATGCAAGTTGTTTTTTGTGCGACGTAACATTGTTTATAGCAAACATAGATCTTGACGTGATGATATCTGTGTTCGGTCCTAATAGCTGTGCTGGTTCTCTATAAACAAACCAGCTGTTTGTCTGGGGTGTAGATTTATGTGCCGTCTCATAAGGACCTGCCCCCCCCCCGCAATCTGCTCACCTGTGCTCTTTTACTGGCTCTCCATTGGCAGGTGTGTGTCAGAGGTGCCGTAATGTCAGCCCCACTGGCCAGAACACCCAGCAATTTAGGTTTGACAGCTGCCAAAAAATGTGAGGTGATAAACAGTCAGAAACCTATCTCGTAAAAACCCTGGATGTCAATGTTTATGTTGTTGTTTGCCATTGTGTCTGAATTTTTCCTGTAGGCTGTGAAACACTCCATGGCAACAACATCCAGAAAAAAAGCAATTTTTGTGAAGAATTCCCATGCAGTCCAGGTTGTAGTTGGAAGTAGGATGGATTCATATGTCTGTGTGATGGTCACCACCTTTTCTGACATTTCACAGATTGTTCAACAGAATCCTCTACTCTAATTCTAGTGGTTATAGTTTACAGTGTGATCATACTACTATAGATATGACGTGACATGTCAGTGCTGTGACTTACAGAGTATGGAGTACAGGACTCCTCCGATAAGTGGATCGCCAGGTATGACGAGCAGCTGCAGGCCTTGTTGGTGTCAAGCTGTCTTCCATGTAAACAAATTGTCTGTTAATTAGAGCAAATCTAACAATTACGGAACATCCGTTTTTTACCAAGTGAGCCAACAGCCAGTGTCTTGAAACATTCTTCATGGATATAATTGATCTGTTCCTGAAGCACCACTGAAGCAAGTGATTAATGGACACATCTCTACCTGAGGTCATATATGTCAAAAAACATGTAGATTGGCCACATCCCTTTTTACATAATTAAATTCTTCACCCTCCAATAGCCTCCTGCAGGTGGCAATCTCAGCTTCTGGCTCCATCATGACATTCTGCAGATTCCTCAAATTTACACTACGGGAGGCACACAGCCACTCTGATCAGTCTCCAGGCACATACTGTAGTGATGTCATTGTCTTTCTTCTGTGTTGAAGTACACGTGCTTGCTAATCATGTTATTCTTTATGCTGTCATTTTGCATGAGGCAGCAGTGAGTGCAGCCAGAACATCATTACTGAGGGCTGGCAATGGTAACTGAGTCAATCCTGAACCTACAAAGAACTCTCATGCAATGCAGATGGAATACACTGGGCTCATGCCACGTCACAGGCAGCGGCTTACGGACCACTTTCTGTGGCTGCTGCTGAAAGCGGTGCATAAAATACATCTCTATACCAGTTTAATACGTGGCAGCGTATTTGCTTGCTAGGAAAGCTGCAGTATTTAAGTTAATCTCCTATAGCTACTGACGTGGAGGAGGTATAGATGTCATCACAGTCATACAAAGAATCAAAAATATCTCCTGAATATTAGAATGAAAAATTATGAAACTGAACTGGATTGTCTTCATATTAAAAGACAACAGATGTCTGCGATCCCGTAGTAGGTGTAGCAAGGTGTAAAGTGGAATGTGGAAGTAGAGGTAGTATCCTATATTGACTACTTCTTTGTTCTTGTACTTCTAGAAGCTTCATCTCATATCTGACTCTTATGTCCCCCAGTCTTTCAGCCAGACCCTGTCCCACAGCAGTATCCATATGCGCTGCTGTGACAGACTGGGCCATCCGAACTTCTTGTCATAGTGCAAATACTGTTTTTTTTTTTTAACTATGATCGCAATTATTAGTAAAAAAATTCCGAAAATATCAAGGTATTCTTCACAATATACACAGAAGGTATTTTGTGGTGTGTGATTCAGAGGCTGAGCATCTGTGCCTGTGATCAGAAGATAGTCATGCATCCGTAGGCCGTAGGCCCTTGAGAAAGGCCCTAACCCCCAGCTCCCGGGGGGGTGGGTTGCACGCTGGCTGACCCTGTACTGTGACTCCCAAGTTTGCAGTATCTGTGTATCTTGGTGAGTAAGATGGGATAGTTCAAGAGGAGTATTGCAATGTACCTGCACGAATGATTGTGAAAATGGTAAATAAAGGATCATATCAATTAATTGAATGTAGGATTGTTTCCTGTCTTGTGCCTCACGATTCCTGGGACTTACTCCTGCAGTCTTGTACTCTACAAACAGTTATGGATGGATGGATTTCAGATATGAGGAAAACTTGCCTTTACACTATTATCTTTAAATACAAATGGGCTTTTTATCTTTGATGCTGGTGGAATGGCTAAACCTTCTCAGTCTCCATCTCCAGTTACAGTTATAGCAAGTTGGTTTCATCAGAAGCATAGGGACAGGACATGCTGGGCAGGCAATAGCCTGGGGGCCTCAAACTGGGAGGGGGCCCCCCAAGAGCGGCTGATTACATAGCGCACTGCAACGACAAATCTGCTTTAAACGTGTATTCGGAAAATAAAAGATTTGTGCTTATTAAATTCTCTTTGTTGATATTGTTAGTTGAGACAGCATGCAAAGATAAAGGTGATATACCTTACCATGGAGGAGGAGGGGGAGTTGGTGGGCCCCCATTATCTCTAGAGTCGGCCCTGGGTTTTATCTGTCACCTGGTACTGTCTGCCTGCAGTGACTGACTCATTCCGGCTACATACACATACCTGATGACACAGAAACGGGGAAGTATGACAGACATATGCTGTAACCAGACTGTTCTTTCTTATTGTCTATAGCTTTAGAAGAACATTTTATTTGTTCACTAGTCAACACACTGTAACTGCTTATGGAGAATGGAGTAACAAGAGTAGTTGTCCTCTTAAATGAGTAGCTAAATGAGTACCGTAGTTGCCCTCTTAAATGAGTAGCTAAATGAGTAGTCTTCCTCTTAAATGAGCAGCTAAATGAGCATTTGTCCTCTTAAATGAGTAGTTAAATAAGTAGCATTCCTGTTCATTTCCTGAAAAAACATTCAGGGTAAATCTAACAAAATACTGGGACACAGAACAGCAAGAATCAATACAGCTGGTGTTTATGTTCATTCTTCCCTATCTGCCACCACACCTCTCCATGTGTGGTCCTAGCTGGACTTTGCTATGCTGGATATGCATAAGGAGTTAGGGCATGAGGAAGAGCTGGAGAAAAAAAACAGAAATATATGTGCAATCCGATGAAACCCGTGAGACATGAAATACACACAATCAATTTCCAACCAATAGGGATTCCTCCATTCATTTGCCAAGGACATTTCCAGTACGTGGTCCTGGGAACTAGAGCCTATTCCTGGGCCACATAGTGTAAGATGGGAATGCCATAGTGTCTATTGCAGGACACAAATACACACTTAAAATGGGACAATTTTGAAATCCGTCAACTGTGTGTTTTAGACTCCAGTTCCAGTACTAGAGGGGCAGTCTGCAACATAGTTTGCAGAGTTCCCTGCTCAAACTGCTGCTCTGTGAGGCAGTGTGGGGCTCTGTGATGCGATGTGGGGCTCCGTGATGTGATGTGGGGCTCTGTGATGTGATGTGGGGCTCTGTGATGCGATGTGGGGCTCTGTGATGCGATGTGGGGCTCTGTGATGTGATGTGGGGCTCTATGATGTGATGTGGGGCTCTGTGATGTGATGTGGGGCTCTATGATGTGATATGGGGCTCTGTGATGTGATGTGGGGCTCTGTGAGGCAGTATGGGGCTCTGTGAGGCAGTGTGGGGATCTGTGAGGCAGTATGGGGCTCTGTGAGGCAGTGTGGGGCTCTGTGAGGCAGTGTGGGACTCTGTGATGGCATGTGGGGCTCTGTGAGACAGTGTGGGGCTCTGTG
>JABFDZ020000109.1:27868271-27885963 GCA_019775955.2 Pollimyrus isidori
CCCCCCCCCCCCCCCCCCCCACCCCCCCCACCCCTCCCCCCCCCACCACCCCCCCCGGGGGGCGGCCCCGCCCGCCCCGCCCGCCGCTCCCTGGTTCTAAGCGCGTGAGAGAGCCTGTTTTCTTTGGGGCCGCATTTAGCTGCTAACATCCTGGTTTAAAACAAAGGGGAATAAACATGGCAGGTGAAGTGGCTGCAGGACTTTTGTGCAGCTTGTCTGCTCCAGCTGCGATGTGACCGAACCACATTTGACCTCCAGGGCCAGCTGCCAATCACGCCATATGTGTTTCAGATTAGGGCTTCTGTGGTGAAAAAGGAGACCTGGACAGGAAATGCCTGGGAATATTCTGTGTGTCAATTATATACGTGTATATGTGTATGTATGTATGTCATATGCATGCATGTGTGGCTGTGTGTATGTGTGTTTCTATACAAACTGCTATCATATAATTCTATTCTGAATTTTAGCATTTATATTATTAAAAAAAAAACTTTAAATAACAAATTTTAATTTCTTGATAACTTGATAACAGAATCCAAAGCAGTTTATCAGGAAATAAAAGGCCTCCTCATTCAATTCTTTCTTTTGATTTGGTCATTTCTTTAACGAAGCTAACTTCATATTAACAAAACACAGTGAACAGTAAGTGTCGCGGCCTTCTCTGCGCCTTGATGTATTATACATGAATGAGACAAGCCACACCCAAAGGTTAAATTAATGCCAAACAAATAGTCGGAAGGCATGGATACCATCCACCTCTGACTCGAAATTATTAGTGATAAATTTAGGCCACTTCAGTTACATCTAATACTATAAAAATACCTTGTTACGGTAACAACAGTGTCAGTAGCCATTAGTCAACTTCAGTGTCATTTCAAAATTTGCAGGCATACAGTAAAACAAAGTAGCATTTCTCCAGGGTGTTAAAATGCCTTTAGACAGAACATGACGGATTACACATACAAGACAATAATAAATAAATATGCTGTGCATAGAGCGACGATTATCTAATATGTACCCAGATAGGTCTGTTTTTTGTTTTTTTTTAATTTACACATTCACTATTTTTCTTTTTTCCTGTCATTTTTAACTGTACTCTATCACTTCATTATATAGGTAGAAAATGTAAGCTGTCCAGCACTGTTTAGCTTGTAAATATAATCAATCAAACACAGAGGAAGGTAGAGACAGACGGTAAGCTAAGTTTTCTTTTCATGGCGGGTAGTGCAGAACTTTGCTTGTATCCAAGGACACCAAAGGGATCCAATCAGCAACCCCCTGCCTTATCGTTTCCTCTTTCTGCGGCGGCCTTGGATAGTATCCATCTGAAACCTTCCCCTTATTCGTTACTTTTTTCTAATTATGGCAGCTAATGTCATAGTGCCTGATGTCTCACACCATCCCAGTCCACAGTTACCGAGTCCCACTCTCCCACCCCTCAGTTGCCTTTTTGTGGTTCCCTTAATTAAACCCCCGGGCTGAAATCTGCCCCCACCCCCCGTCCCTGTCTCAGTCTGCTCCTACATAGTGCCGCTCACCTTCTTGCGCAGGTCATCCAGGATGGCGTTGTACCGGCTGTAGTCACGGACTTCTGGGCCGCTCTTCTCCAGGGCCTCCCGGATCTTGATCTCCAGCTGGCTGTTAGCCTGCTCCAGGTTTCGTACCATCTCCAGGTAGCTGGCCAGCCGATCGTTGAGGTTCTGCATGGCCACCTTCTCGTTGCCCATGATGGCGCCCGTATCGCTGCTGGCACTCACCTGGATGCTGGAAGAAAGGGTGCCCGCGGGGGCGGAGGAGACACGAGCCCCCCTGCCCCCGGCGCCCGCGAAAATGCTGGCAGCTCGGTAGATGGTGGGAGCTGAGCGGGTCTGGGAGGCGTACGCCGAGGGCACGTGGCTGGAGGAGCGCATGCTGTAGGATGAGGAGAAACTCATTTTGCTGGTGACGGAGGAGCAGGAACTCTGGAGGTGAACAGAAGACTGTGCTAACTTCAGCTCAGAGAGATACAGGACAGTGTCTGTGCAGGCCGGCTCATTTATATTCCCATGTCACTGCCCCGCCCACAGGGCCCGCCCCCATTTGCTAATCCTCTCCCCGTCCCACACGGGCTCAGACTACTTTGTCCAGTCTAACTTCCCTGTCTGTGCTAACGGGGCAGACAGGCAGTGCCCATTAAAGTTAACTAAGTAAAGTTCCTGTGGAAGTAGAGAAATGTGAAAGAAACTGAAGCCTTGCTTTAATACTAATACTGGGCAGAAAAAATGTACACAAATGAAAATAAAGAGGTACACAGAAAGAAAGGATATGTGAGAACCTGAATATAAAGTCCAAACCATCTTGAATCAAACAAGAATATTCATGAGACAAAAATAGAAACACAAATATACACAGAAATCTTTGTGGGGACTCTCCATTCATTTCTATGGGTATGGGCCCAATCCCAACAATGACGACCCTAACCCCCATCCAGCCCTAACCTTAACCATAAGTAACCATACTTTTGGAAATCTTAGTTTTTTGGTTGCATTCACAGATTTTATTAAAATAAGGTTATCCAAATAAAAAGCAGCAGGTTTGCATCACATTGTGGGAACATTGTGTCTCCAAAAAGCAATAATTATAAGTTATACACATACACAGATAGATACACACACACATCCATGCAAATAAGACCAGTCACTTCAGTGTTATTCTTCTCAAGGTATTAATATATTAAATTATTCAGAAGTTTGAGGTTATTGGGACCATTGCATCAAAGGTCTATGACTTAATCTCCTCTCATCTAAAGCAACTTCACATTCCTGGGTGCAGACCACGGATGACAATTTTTCATGTCCGGACAGCCACTGGAGGATTTCTCCATAACTAAGAACTGCATAATTTCTCAATAAAAATACATAGTACTGTTTTTGAGGGCCTTAGGAAAACTTTGCCAGCTACAAGGCATAACTTCCATTCGCCAGACATATATAAATCAATACACAGGCTGTTGAAGATATTAGCCGAAATACCAGAAATTCATTCCCAAATCCCACTAAGGCAACAATTGCTCTGAATATCAATAAGCATTTATCTTTTGCTTTTATTTTAATTGCTCAAGAACTACCAGGAACTACCTTCTGCATTCCAGAGATAAAGTAAATGATAAGAACAAGAGCGTGAGGTCCCCATTTTGAGCCCGGGGCTTGTTGATGGGTTTTCAAATCCTGCTGATCTTAAAATTGGGACAATTGTTAAGTATTTCTGTCAAAAGCAGTAACGGGATAATGACCAAACCAGTTTTCCCTGATTTTTATCACCTGCTGTTGCGTAATTAAATCCTCTGGTAATCAGAAAACGAAGACACTTTTAGGCATGATGATTCATCAGATATTTAGAAAAGTTGGTGGGAAACATTAACTAAACGAATGATCTTTGTTTTTTCAGCAGACAATTAGTGTGACTTACCTGCCAGGTTTGGGGATCTCAGGTCATAGATGGGCAGTTTCGGACAACAAGTCTGTTCAAGGTTGATGTGCCATCAGTATGACTTCCATAGATGTTGATACGTATTTTATTGCAACGTGAAGGTTATTGAAAGCCATTATTTCTGCCTCTCATCATTATCATCATTTCTGCCTCCCATCATTATTTCTCTGGTCTAAAATTTACTGTAATTTCAAATTATTCAAACAATTTACAAAACAGTTCGTTGGTAATTCTGCCTTCGAAGAGGGTTAGGGTTGGGGTTAGCTGTTGACGACACACAGGCTCTTGATCAGCCTTCATAGGGTATGTAAATTCTCCGGAGACAATTGTGGTGTTGTTGCTTATCTGTGGTCCTTTAACTCAGAATTGCGTGTCAGAAGATCCATATCTCACGCTGAGGTACCTGCACTAACAAGAAAAGCAACCAGTGTTTTCACACCATTCTGGTAATAACTACATGCATGGGTTGCCTGCATCTATTAAAATCCTGCTACTGATACCCTAAGTAAAACAAAAATTACAAAACACAAGTGATTTGTTTGATTACAAATGTTATACTTTTGAATCTGAACATGACTACAGATTAACTCTTTTTGGGGAGCAGGTAATGTAAGCTGTGAATTAAGTGAAGCAGAGTTTCACTGCCCTACCATCCACAGAGGTGTGGAGTGGCTGGAATGTCCCCCCCAGGTCCTCGGTGTAGCACACAGACACAAAAGGTTATGTAAACATGCTGCTCACAGTGATTTTTCACGTAGACGATGATGACAGTAGCTAGCAAATTTCGACGCAGGATCAAGTGTTCCTCTGCAGGTTAGGACTTGGAGATGGAAGGTCATCTGTTCAGGTCCTAGGGTGTGTTTGAGTGATTTCACTGGTGGATCCTTGAACCAGGGCCCCCCAAAAGCATATCATATTGGGCCCCCAACTAAAACCTAAAATCTGATTACAGTCCAGATTTTTAGGGCCTCCGGAATCGACCTATCTGCCCCCTTGCCTTGAACAAGTCCCTTCATCACAATCGCTCCAGGGACACAGTCTAATTCTGCTCTCTCATCCTCCCTTGTGTGTTGTTCAGACAAAAGCGCCTCCTAAATAAATGTATATATGTAATGTAAAACTCATGACCCAGATGAGAGCCAGACAAAATGAAATGCTACCTGTTGACTCTGTTAGATGGTTGCCGGGGTGCACTTGTGTCAGATAAGTGTAGATATTCACATGTTGGTTTGGGATGGTCTGTTTACCCCACAAGACATATTTACCCATGTGACGTAATCAGCTACGATAAGGTCGACAGAGACAAGCAATGACTTGGTTTTCCTGTGATTTACTCATGAGATACTTATGCTATACTCAGTCTAGTTAGAGTGTAAGACGATTAGAATCATTTGTATTTTTCTCCTCATTGCAAAAACATCCCACGCCCTTCCTGCCACACCGCGTCCCTCCACTCGGGCAGTCCATGTGAACTCTGACCTTAGCATATTAGTACGGCTTCCTGCCATTGAGGCAGGCTCTCTCTCACTGGAATGTGAAGCTTCAAAAATGCTGTTTTCGATGGAAGCCCACTCAGATCTCTATTCTCTCCATGTGGACACACACAGTGAGTCAACATCAAATGGAGGGTGGGGGCTTCTAGTCTGATCCTGCAGCCTGAGGTTTCTGGGGGGGGGGTCAGTGGGTCTCCTTTTGATTTTGTCAAAAAATCATTCATTTCTAAAAATGAACTGATTCAACCCAAGCACAGAAGTGTCCACAACAACTGTCCCTTCAAAATCATGTAGTTCCGCTGTCATCCTGACATAGTATAAAATGAAATAAGAACCAGTATAATTGTAATATTTTTCATTTGTTTTGTATCATCCATCTATCCATCCATCCATTATCAATACCGCTTTACATTTGGCACAGTCAGGCTAGTACTGGCAACACTTTATGTTGCACTTTTTTGGTGATATAATACGTTTGACAATATAGTGTACAGTATATGGCAAAACTGATTCCCTTGTAGTCTTTGCTTGACTTTCCTCATCTTCTGCTCCTCTGGACCTAACAGGCAAATCTGGGGATGACTCACGGCGCCCAGAAAGCACGAGCCAATCAGGAGCCACAGTGCAGAAGGACTCAGAGTCACACTCATGGGTACTGTAACTTTTTTTCTGTTGTGCAAGGATAACATGCTAAGGAATTTCAACATAGATGTTTCACCCACAGGTGATAAGCTACGGTACATAGCCTGGTACCACGCCTTAACTTTTTTAACATTTCCATGGAATCTACGTGCCACCACTGGGATGGCTCCTGTTTCCATATGGGATAAATCTGGCAGGTCACACTGCAGTTCAAACATCAGCAGTGTGTGAAATGTGGACACTTACACCCGGTGACGACTCCCAAGTTTTCTTCTTTTTTTCCCCCATCAACAGTGGCGCCCCAAGTCCAAAGCTTAGGCACAGGAGTGTCATTGTTCGGACTCTGGGCATGAGAAGAAGCACTGTACTGTACGTCGGGGAAAAAAGATGGAAAATTCATTAAAGGCCATAAATGGGAAAAGTGTCAAGGGAGATAAGTAATTTGTGTCTTTGCGGCGCGGCCTTGTTGTCTACGGAGCTGTAAGGAGACCAATCAGTGGGCGGCGGAGCAAGGTTGGTGGCGTGGAGCCCATGGATGGGTGAGGGCACTGCCCCCAAACGTCCACTGACTCACTGTCTCCATTCAAATTTCAGCGCAATGGTTCTGCCTTAAAGGAACCTTCACCCACCCATATGCTGGCTACCCACCCCAACTCAGCCCAAATCCCAGCTCTTCCATTCCCGCATCCCTCACACACCAGTCTGGTCAGAGAAATGCCTCATATGTTTGTGGAGAGCAGCAGACATATGCAACCCGTTCAGAAGTTCCCATCGCTCGGCCAGAATCATGTTTATTTTGGCCGTGTGTGCATAACTACCAGAAACACAGCAACATCCAAAATTAGTCTTTCTATGAGGGCACTGAGACCCAGCACAGCAGAAATATGAGCATTTCTGCTGAAGTACATTTTTGAAGTGAGAAACCACTCTCCTCTTGGCTATTTTGAAAGCCAAGGAGCCTCCAAGTCCCCTTCGTGTCCAGTTCAACAAACAGAGCAACTAGAGAAGCGTCAATTTGCCTGGAATTTAAGCCTGACCTTTGACCTGGGAGAGGCAACTGAAAGCCCAAGCATGCCTCTCGGTGAAACAGCTGAAGGAATGCGAGATTTGTATACAAAAATGACAACAGAAGGATAAGACACAGGATAAGGCTGGAATCACAAACCGTGCGAAACCACAGATAAATTCAAGGGGTTGTGACCATAATAAGAGCTCATCTTGTCTTTAAGTATCTCCAGTGTTGCAATACTGGAGTAAATACGCTGCACCTTTCTTTAGTTTGTTGTTGCTTTAGGCTCAACATGGACCAATTGTACAGGCTGTGAATAAAGTATAGACATGAAATTGAAAGCAGTTGTTTCTACTTGCAGGAAAAGTACCTTTTTATCTTTTTTGAACTTCAAAGCCTGAACAAAGAGACGGCTGGAGCCGAAATTTCAAAATTCTCCTTTTTAAAGCAGCAGAGTCAATGGAGCGGAATCAGCACTGGCAGGGAGAGCAGCCACATTTACCTAAAATGATCCTGCGGGTGGTGTGTGTGTGTGTGTGTGTGTGTGGGGGGGGGGGGGGGGGTTGGAGTAGTCACGCTACTGTCCCACATAATGAGAAGACAGCCTCCATCTCTGTAAGCTTTCCCTCATGTGTCCCTCATGAAGTAAATAACTCCTGCTTATGACTTGGCCTCCTCCAGACTGAACTGGAACTGGGCCTGAGAAAAAAAAAAGAACCTTGGACTGGGATTTGTTGATTAAAAAGAAAAAAAACAGTAAGACATCTCATAATATGCTTAGAGGATTTAAGGGTGAAACTCCCAATTTTGAACATATTTCCAGCAGCTTGAGGAGACTGGCTGACTCCCACAACCCCTCCCCCCCGGGAGTGGCAATGCCGTATGCGTTTGGGAGGCCTGAAAACTCAGTGGCTATTTTCAGGCTGCTTCAAATGTGGTATGAAATGTGATTTTGAGCAAAACTAGGTTTGGAAAGGCTTCTTCAGACGGCAAGTTTCTTTTTAGGCCTCCACAGCCTCCTGGCACGCCCTCACGCTACAGCCACCACACACAACTCTGCACTGGGGGGTTATGTTCCCTGACACGGAGAGCAGCTTAGTAACAGGAGAAGAATGCTTTGGGTTGGATGATAAAAGAGTGAGTCCGTTACAGACTGTGCTAACATGGTGTTTTCATTTGTTTTATATTGGCTTGGGAAATTTAGCCGCCTGGATCTTCTGGCCTTGCGGACATGATGTCGCACAGCACAGCTTGTTTATGAGTTTTCCCCATCGGTTCCAGACCCATGAACTTTGAAACCAACAATGACTAAAAGACACCAGCTTCACCTGCAGGATCACATGCTTTAGCTTGAAAAGTGGTGAAACTGGGCCTTGAATCTAGATTCATCGGCAAAAAAAAAAACATAAACGCAGAATCCTGACCCCCCCCCCCCCACAGGCCCTCCATCAGTCATGGTTACTGCATTACCTGGTTATTACATGGGTTATTGTGTTACCATTCATTATTTAGTTGTCTAACCCGCACGCTTTTCCAAAACAGCACACATTGCTCTGCCAGCACATTCGAGCTCTGCCAGTTTACACTGCTACGTAGGTTCCAGGGAAGGTTCCAGCTCACAAGGGGACCAAGCTTTTGCTCACACCTGTAGCTCGACAGCTAGCGTCTCTGTAGCCTGGCAGCGTGGGAAGGCAGCGCCTCTGTAATTTCTTGCGTAAGTTTCGATTTCACGCAGGCCGTCTCTGTTTGGTATGATCAGCTCTGGCAGGGGGGTACAAATCTGCAGTAGTTTTCAGAAATGGCCCACATCGCCCTGCCCCAGCATTCCAGCAACAGTTACAAGCTTGGTCGCCTACAATGATATATCGCATATGCGCATTGGGAGGGGAAGTTGAGCTGCGGTCATTTCCGTGTGAGCAAGGCGTGACAAAGGGTGTCATGGGGTGGGGTGACAGCAGGTGCCCATTCCTTCACATGCAGCTAAAAACACTGATATCAAAAGGTTTTCTATTTGCCCCCCCCAGGCCCAGATGCTGATACCCACCCATAGCCCTGCCCAAGACCCCAGAACTGTTTTGCTAACCCACGTGTTTTTCTGGTCCTGAAGCTGAAGTCACTGCCTTTTGTTTATTTCCAGTGTTGGATCCATACCCAGATAAAGATCCCATCCCAACATCACATGGCTCTGTTTACCATCATGTCAAGAGCAAGGATTTTATTGGATTATTTATGCCTGTAGCTGCAAAACTACGGCATGTACCTAATTCTGTGTGGGAAGTGAAAGATACTAAAGAATTCACCAGAGTATTTGTGCCATCGGAGGCAGATTGAGTGCTTTCTGTGTCTGACATAGAGGAGATGAACACAGCTGCCTCTTTCAGCGTCTTTTTTATTTGTCGGGGTGTTAAAAGTATATCCATGGAAATAAAATGTCACTCACCCCCTGTTCTACAAACACTTTGTGGAGCAGTGAGCATGCCATTTGCAGTCTATAGGTGCCAGCCCTCAGACAATAAGCCTTTGAAATATGTTCCATAATTAAAATGATATTATTTTTATTCTTTTGGGGTGATATTGAACTCATTATTCTATCAGCTGCCACGTTGAAAGGATTCGTCCTTTGGCTTTGTTGTACAGGATCCATGAATTTTCATTTAGCGCATCTTTCCAAAATACTCATTTTTACCGCTTGCCGTTATGTCCACAATATCGTTTTCACTTTTATTTTGTCATATGTAAATTATTCGCCAGTCACTGCACTGGGATCAGCTCTAAAATAAGTGATTATGATAAATGAAGCAAAATGAAGAGAATTGACTCTGGCTGTGCTGCCACACCCTGAGAAGGACTCCGGTCCGAACTTATTAATCAAATTAATCAAAGGCCATTTAGAGTTACCGTGACATAAAGGCACCACTTTAGGTTTCGTTCGCCGACCTTTTGCTCCACAGTGCATATAAAACACGCATCCTGCTACCCTCCCATCCTGCTAATCGGTCGGGCAAACAGTCACACTCACCTGCAGGTCCACGTGATCCAGCACAAGGACACACGGCGTGAAAGTGGCTTCCCATTTTTGTACAATAGCACGAAACCACATGTTTGATGTATATTACAGGTGGTGAAAATGTGCTCTCATTCAGCAGCAGCAGGTGGCGTCAGCCGGCTGGCAGGAAGGGCGTGACGGCTCCCTGTACCTGAACAGGTGTGCTCGCATCTCTGGCAAAGCCTTTCAACTCATACTGGTGTCAAATTTCACCTGTCTGGCAGTGGCACAACTGCTCTCAGCAAACATCCCATGGCCGCTTTGCATGGGTTGGGCTCAATTATTTCCCCCCACTGTGGGAACTCTCAGTCCAGCGGCGACCGTCCTTGTTTCATTTATGGGTACAAATGAACAAAAAAAAGACACACATCTCGAAATAACAAAACCAAGAAGAAAAATGGCGGATGCCAGCGTTCAGCAGTATCCAGCTGATTGGCCGACGGTACACGCTGCAGTTCAGCAGTATCCAGCTGATTGGCCGACGATACACGCTGCAGTTCAGCAGTATCCAGCTGATTGGCCGACGGTACACGCTGCAGTTCAGCAGTATCCAGCTGATTGGCCGACAGTACACACTGCAGTTCAGCAGTATCCAGCTAACAGGATGACGGTAGACGCTGCATCATTCCCAGTTTGTGATGCTTCTCTTTCATTTTCTTTCCTTCATTTACAAGCTCACTCATGCCTCTTCCAGCTCTGCTGGCCCAGATTCCTCTCAAACCTTGATAATATTCCATGCTACATTCACGTTCCTGAATGCACCATCGCTTAGCCTTTGCGTCTCTCTCACGGCTAGGAGCTCCTGTTTGGAACCTATGCTGAGGCTGAATCTCCTAGCAGCAGTGGCAAGGTGCCCAAATAGCATCAAGGACATCGATAGGCCACTATTCTCAGGCCAGTCCTCAGCTCTGACAGCGTTAGGGAGGTCTGCAACGGCAGCATGTTACCACAGACGAAACCACAACCTGGCCTTCCGCCTTATCGCTCATCGGTGAGGCTACGAAGGGGGGGACTTGTGGGTAGATGTGTGATGTCCTACACGGTCGGCTCATCAGAAGCAGCATTAATAATTTAGCTGAGGACAAAAGGCGTGTCCAAGTCACCACATGCCAGAACTCCATTCATGAGATGCGAGTACAAGAGGACACGGATCTGCTAATTTTACTGGTCTGGCTGGGCTAAGTCACGGCTGCATATGCCCTGTGCGTGTATGATCTCTGCACATGCTGCCACTCGGGGCTGAAATGCCCTTCTCCTTCGAGCCCTCACTGCGGTGTCCTAAGGAGTGAACCCAGTCGCAATGGTAACTGGAGTAACCTCCACCATGATCCTCTCCTCCCTGCTTGTGTAATCCCCACACAGTGTATTATGCAACCAGAAAAGGAGGTGCATTAAGAAACACAATGCTAGAGTTGATAAGATCCTGATTTTGCAATATAATACTCGCCCAAGCCTTGTTCACAGCAAGGGAGAGGCCCTATCTGGTTTTTTTATTGCCCACTAAACTTGGTGCCCTGTGGTCAGTACCGTCTACATGTCACTGGAGTGTAAAAACCCACTGGTCTTTAATTCATTAACAAAAAGTAAGTAAGTGGAAATGGACTGATCGCATGCTTTACACTGGTGTCCATCACTGGAGCTGGGAGAGCGCTGTGATCATTTGAGTAAACGCAGGCCAAACATTTAACGAATGTCAATCACCACACAGTAATTTGTCGCCCTAACAGTGACGGAGCTGGAATCTTGCTGCTAACCTGGGTGTGTCAAATTGCCATTGCTTAAGGCCATATCTTCCTGGGCCTCCAGAGGAATTATGCACCTCTGACTACTTCCAGACATCTCTTTCTCTGGAGATCTGGTTCTCATCCACACCAGCATGCTTCTTCTCCTGCAGTGACCCACACACACCTACTGCCTGCCCCTCCCCCTAATACCCTCTGCCCTCTCCACCTACATGCATTCCTTTACCTCCTGTCACACCTGAATGCTATCCTTGAGAAACCCAATACCACAACTGCCCCACCCCCGACAGGCCACGGACACTTACACTCATAACTGGCCATTCACTGGAAACTCAGCCTAGTCGTACTTACGTCCAGTGAACTCACTAGCAGCACATATGTTTGTGATGTGCGACATGCCTCACTCTGGACTGCTTTGGACAAAATAGTGTGCTGAATATAAATAACTGTAAATGCATGAAAGGCAGTATCTGTAGTACACAAAAAGTTCTGTTTTTATAGCATGTCTGCAAGCAATAAGCTTAATCTTTTTTAAGCTCCCTCATTAAAAAAAAAATAATTAAAATTTATAAGGTCACATATTTAACCCCCAAATTCTGTGGTTTTGTTATTTATTTTTGTAGTTGATTTAAACTACTGATTTATAGACATACGAAACTTTGAGCACAAAAGTGAGCACCTTTGTAAGCATTAATCAGATAAGCACAGTGAATATTATATGCTTACCTTACCCATCCATCTATTTTCTATAAGCACTTGTCCTGTTCAGGATTGCAGGGGTCCAGAGTCCATCCCTGAAGTTACAGGCATGAGGCAGGAAACAAACCAGGACGGGGCACCGACCCATCGCAGGGCACAGACACCCCAGTCACAGACATAGGCACACCTATGTGCAATTTGGTAACTGCAATTAAATTCAACGTGTTTTAGGACTGTGAGGGGAAACTAGAGCACCAGGAGGAAACCCCACCGTGACGAGGGGAGAACATGCAGACTCCACACACAGTGTCATGGTCCAAAAGGTGTGAGGCAACAGAGCTAATCACTGCACCACTGTTCTGGCATTTTTTTTGTACTCACTTACATTATATGTGTTTTATACTGTTAACATGTGATATACGTTTGTGTTTATCATGTTTATGTTGCACAGTGATCAGTGAAATATAATGGCACTGTCACACTTTCCGGTTTTCACAGAAAATCAGATTTCTTATCATACTCGCTCGTCACGCAGTGTGTCAATGGCTCTTTTCTTCAATCCTGCACATGCAGGCAAGAGCTAAACACACCCCGCAGAACCAACCTAAAACCATTCCGGGACTATTCTGGGAAGTTAATGATTCACAGATCACGACATTCCAGCCTTTGCTCAGCCCACAATAACGAGAGACATCTGCAGCTCGGCTACCAAAACACGGACGCCTCTGAACTGTGAAAATCCAGCAGATTCAGGCACACTAGAGCATTGTGCAGATCCTGATTACTTAGCAGACCAGGTTTAACAGCCCTTTTAACACCACTCTGGATCAGGCAGCGTGTTTCTAATTATAACATTCGTTAGTAATAGGTAGGTAGCATATTGTGATTTGCTAGGGCTGTTTGGGTTTATTAGTTAGGTTTACATCAGATCCTGCTGTTAGTGAAAGGATTTTGACCGCCAGGTCATTGTACTTATCTCACACGATTTTTACTTGATAGTAAAATTGCAAGAAATTCAGAGTTTCCATCACTATTCTCAGTAATAGCCCCCTTCGTTCCGGGGCGGAAGCCCCCAGTGACGGCGTATCCCAAAAATGCCCAAGCTAAACTATCTTTGCAGCCATCGCATTTTCCTGCACCGAAAAAAGGAAGCGCCCAGCGCCATCTGTAATTTGATGTAAATCACTGGTGATGACTCACCGGCTACCACACTACCCACAACATAAAATGGCCCCAAAACCCAATATGCGTCATGGGCGGATGGACTTTTTTTCCAGGGTGGGACCCCATTTTGTATTTTTTTCCCAGCATGCACACCATTGCCGCTCCGCCTGGGATTCCCCCGGCGCGCGACATCCCCTCTGTGTCTGCTGAGGCACGTTGGGTGTCTTTCCGTAGCCACTGACTGGCACCTTCATGCAAAGAATGTCTCTGATAAACCGCACCCTGCTTTGTCACCCTCCTCATCTACAGCAGACCTGTGACCCCCCTCTGAAAGACAAGCGAGGACAAGACAGGGCAGGGCCGGGCAGCCAGTGAGCTGAAATGTGATAAGCACCTGTGCAAAAACCTCTAGTTATGCTCCAAAGACTTCCATCCCATAATTGGACAGAATTAGAGCAAGGGAGCCCTTCTTATGAATGAAGGAGTAGTGATTTGAACAGAAGCAACACCAGTAAGGTGCAAAGCCTGAATGTAGAGATTAGATCAGAGTGGCTGTCAACTCATATTTATCAAGTGCTCAGTACCATGGAAGAGATGAGCCATTAATAACTCGCAGCTCATTTTGTCTGAATACCTAGTTCCATCATTTTCAGCCATTTATCCTTCCTTGGGTTGCCACCCATAACACTGGGGGCCTAAATTAAGTAACTAGCACTGACTGCTAGATTTCAGTTCATATTTTAAGAACCCATGCAAAGAACCCGAGTCCCAGGCATGTGCGGTGAAGGTGCTAACCACGGCACCACCATACCACCGCCCAATTTGTACCATTTTTGGAATGTGTCTGGGGTCTTGGGAGATGTGTGGCTTTTTGTGGGTCCACATTTTTAACCATAATGACACTTAACGAAATGACCCCTGTCGCCATCCAGGTGGCTTCAGGTGTTAGATGTTCAAAGGAATGGAAAGACTGCATTAGTATGGATGCAGATGGTGCACATTCCAGCTTGTGAACAGAGCACAGCTGTATCTGTTGCAGAGACGGGCGAGTCCTGCACCCTGGAGGTGGGGCGGAAGGAGAAATGCCAAGCGGCAGATGGACAGATCCATACGCCACTGCAGCTTTGACAGATTTCCTAAGAAGCCTGAAATGTCTGTTCTGTGGCCTAACCTCAAGCAGGGGACAAGCATGAGGTATTTGGATGGCCTTGCCGAGTGAAGGCTTTCACAATCTTCTGCACCTGTTTTGAGAATGAATCAAATTCAAAGGAATGTGGAGTAAATAAGGCGTGATCACTAACCCCCCAAGGTGAGAACGGAGATATACATCTGTCTTTGTACGCCTGTATGACGTAACAGCAGATCACAGTGAGAAAAAAACGCATTATTGCTTCACTGCATCCTCCAACTTACAGCATCACAGAGGACATGATGTAATGTCTGAATCTGTCAGGACTAACTTGACAGGACATGTGAGAAAAATGTATTACTAATTACTTTGTCTATTCACCCCCAAAACTGTAAAATGTTAATCGCCCACCTTCTGAAGCTGCTTGTCCCATTCTGGGTTGTGGGGGAGGGTGGGTCTGGAGCCTGTGGGTGCAAGGCAGGGAAGAACCCAGGATGCGGTACCAACACAGGGCACAGGGCACGGGGAAAAAGGGGAGTACCCAGAGGAAACCCCATGACAACAAAGAGAGAACATGCAAAGTCTACACCCATTGAGCCATGAATCCAAGTCCCAAAGGCATGAAACACCAGCCCACACCACCCCAAGCAGCAAGCAGTGCTCTGTAAAGTATGACTATCCAGCTGCTGTACAGCTTTACAAATTGGCACTAGCATCTAAGACTTCTATAATCTGGCAAATGGGAAGTTCGCCCATCAATCAAGGAGCAAACAGGTTTACCAACATGCAAGCCATGTTTACTTCCCTCTGGTCCCTATCTGCATGCCCCCTGCATGCTTTATCAGTTTATTTCCTTTCAGCAGGTCGTGTCCCTGAGATGAAGCCTGTTACTCAGTTGGTTTGTGACTCACATTGATTTATCTCTGCAGTCAAAGGTTATCTTCTCAATAAGTGAGGAATCTTGTGACTACATCAGTGAGGTTACCGTTAGCCATGGCGGCCCCCTCCTCTCGGGAGACTTCCGCCCCGCTAGACTGGTAGCTATGGTGACTAGGAAAACACATCCTGTTCATCATTAGCTCAGAGCTTGGTTCAGCCCTGGCCACAGCCGGCACAAGGCTGGTTTTAGGAGGAGCTGGAAGCATCGGCAACACAGAGGAAAGCACAGAAATGGGGAAGCCATTACAGAGCAAAGAAAAAGTAGAAGTGACTAGTTTAGAAAAGTATTGTACCTGTTAGTATAATTTAATACTAGAACAAGTTTGAGATAGTAAGACTCATGTCTTGTAAAGTTGAGATAGTCTCTGTTTTTTTTTACACCCGCTCAGCGCCCAGGCTGCCTGTTTCTCATTACACAGTACTGGCGGGCATAGTGTCTCTTATTACCGCATTTATCGATGGCAGCCAAGACCCACTGATGTGAGATGTCAATGAAGGCTGGCTTGTGTGCTATAAACCAACATATGGGCTACTGTGGTAAAAAGGGTAGGTTATTTTGATGATAAGTACGGACATAATGTGTCATGAATCTGCATGGAGCCCTGCTGCGTATGGGGCTATACAGCCATGGATCGGACTTGTCGGTCCAATTCATCCCTCAGATGGCCGACAGAAAACGCGATTCATCAGACCAGGTGACCCTCCACTCGCATGCCCACTACAGGTGTCTTCAACGGTGGACAGGAGACAGTGACATATTACTCTCATAATATTCATCAGCATTATCTGCCAAATGTCCCACAGTAGCCCTTCTGTTGGTCTGTACCATGTGATTTATTCCTATCCCGCATTGATGAATCTTGGGTGCCCAACACCATGTTGGCGGTTCTTGGTGACCATTCTCAGTAGGTACGCCCCATGGCCGACCATGAGCCACGGCCATTTTGGAGACACTCTAACGCATAATGGCCACATTGGCCATAATACTCAGATCTTTATCCCCGTCCATCTTGTCCACATTCAACATGTCGACTACGAGCACCGAATGTTAACGTATCGCGTGATATATTCCAGACTTTGACGTGCACTGTTTTTATTGGATAGTCAATATAACTCACTTCACATTGGGGTGGGCATAATATTGTGGGTCATTGGCGTATATTCAACGTACATGCCAATGTTTGCTATTCCTCATATCACCCTTTCTACAGGCAACCAATCGTAATAAGAAGGCCTCCCCTGGAAGATCAAGGTCAGACAGCCAAGTTGGGTCCTTCTCTGTGTCCGGTGGCACAAAAGGGAAGAGAATAGAAGTGGCCAGCCATGAGTGCTTTCTCGTTCAGAAGTCTGAAATGCTACAGGAACCAAGGATTACGTGCAGTGCTGTTTGTGACGGAGCAAAAAAGCAAAAATTGACTGTGCTCAGGGCTCCAGCTCTCATGAGATGCGTGTGGGTGCCAGCGAAAACCTTCCACTTCGGAAATAAACCATCCCCATACGTGGTTCAGTGTGACGTCACTCGCGTAGAGGCAAATCTGCAGAGTCCAGTCTGCATCGGGACTGAAACCATTTAAACTGGCCAGCAGAACTGATCCTCAGAAATTTGCTTGGCAAATTTCCTCCCCCCTTCTGGTAAGTATTTAAATTTTATCAAAAAGTGATAAAAATTCTACAATTTAAAGATTTTATCCCCACCATTGCCCTTAAAATATTTTTACAACTTGACTACTGAATATACAAATATACTGCCATGCGTATAAGTACAATGTTACATAATAACAGAAATCACAGGCCACTCCAAATCCAAATACCTTTATTTTGAGGACACATGCGTCTTTCTTCATGGACATGAGTTATGCTTGGAGGCTTGCAGCCTTTGGATTATACGTATACGTGACAGAGTACAGTTAATCAGAAACAGCAGCCTCTCTTCCATAAAACCTGGTCTGAAAATCCCAACGCAGATCCCGCAGTGTTCCTGTACATTTCACATCAATGTCTTTCGCATGCATACAACTTTCCATTCGCGAGTCAGCCGCCTGAATTTATCGCCCGGCCGTCAAATTCAAAACTGCTGCCTAGCAACCACGTTGCCATAGCAATAGCAACAACAGGAGGAGTCATAACACTGAGCTATTTAGATAAAACCTGAATAGGGAGATGACAGCTGACGCATGTTTCCTCTGACCTCTAAATCCTAGCGATCGCCTGGAGTGGTGCATATTCCTCTTGAATAGCTAAAGAGCCTTCGCCAGCAGTATCACAGAAACTACATCAGAAATGCAGGCCCTAGGCATGTTGGTGGCATGGACGGGGGGGGGGGGGGGGGGGGGGGGCGGGGGCGGGGGGGGCGCGGGGGGG
>JABFDZ020000109.1:27888238-27904260 GCA_019775955.2 Pollimyrus isidori
AGGCTACAATTCCTGCCCAAAAACGAACCCGGATGCCACCACAAGTCATGGGGGTCACCATTGTCATTTGGGCAGCAGGGGGCAGAGTGGCTAATGAGTTATGCAGGTGTGGGTATGAAAGCGTGAGGTTCCTATGAACAGCAGCACCTGCTGAACTACTAATATGCTTAAACCACAGTAAAATATTTTCACTTATTCCGACCAGTGACTGATAATCCGTCTTATTAAAAAAATGATGGGCCTGAATACCTGAATAGTTTATACACAAGGTGGATGGACGTAAATACAATGAAGGACACAGTATTATTAGGGATGTGATATATAGAAAGCTGCCATGACCCTTCACTCTTCGTATTAAATAAACATTTGTGCATGGGCAGTAATTTTGTGTAAATGTAGCAAGATGAGTTACAGAGGAATCCTGCAGGGAGGTGATCCCCTTGTAGGTGATAGAAACCTCTTATCAGTTACAAGCCCCACCTCTGACTCATACATTCCAAAAGCTGATTTCTGAGAAAAAAGCAGCCTCTTGAATTAGTAAAAAAAAAAAGAGCAGGGAGGAGGTTGTTTAAACGACAGGTAATGATTTTATCTTATATTTCAAACAAGGAATGCCGTGGACTGCTCGGCTTCCCTGTCTCCCTTGTTCTCCCTTGGACTCCGCCCCCAAAGATGACCCCGGCCAATGAGCTGCCAGGCTGTCTCCTCCCCTGCAGAAAGGTTATATAAAATGGATCAGTGTCCAGCAGTTGTTCTATCTGCTCCAGTGTTTCAGGCGCAGCAGAAAACTTTGCCTCCCTCTTCTTTCTCTTACATTTGCACCCTCGCAGCCACCGCCGACAGTCAACATGTCCCTCATAACCAAGAAGAAGTACTCAGTGGTGTCCTCCAGCAGTGGCCCCCGCAACTTCAGCAGCATGTCCTACTCGGGTCCCGGCCAGAATCTCTCCAGACAGAGCTACAGCGTCCGCAGCTCCTATGGCGCTGGCAGCCGGCCTGGTGTGGGACTCGGTTCCGGCTTCGTCTCCAGCACCACAAGCTACAACCTGGGCTCGGCTATGCCTCACGTCACCCCCATCACTGCTGTCCATGTCAACAAGAGCCTGCTGGCCCCCCTCAACCTGGAGATCGACCCCAACATCCAGGTCGTCCGCACTCAGGAGAAGGAGCAGATCAAGTCCCTCAACAACCGCTTCGCCTCCTTCATCGATAAGGTCAGTGCCTGCTCATTTTCAGAAGAGTGTAAGGGGCCTAGGGAGGGTCTGGAAATATGGCAAGGGGTAAAATCCAGGTTTGTTATGCACATTGTAGATGTTTTGGAGTCTGGAAAAAAATTGGATGCGTCTGTGGAAAAAAAAATAGTCCCTCTAATTTAATTCCCTCCTGGAAACGCCTGTACTTTTGTAGTGATATGTGAGAGGATGAATGGTGGAAGAAGAGAGGTGCTGAAGAAGGAGTGGGTGTGTCTAGGACAATCAGGGCTGCAAATGTACCTTGAGATGTAGGAAGAACGGGGAGGGCGGGGCTTTATGGAGCGCGGCGCCTTAGGTCTCTCCCTGCCTCTAATAAAAAGCCCACACCTGAAACACAAACAAGCTTCGCATTGTTCCTTTCAGTTCTCCAAACAACCCCACTTGCAAAAAGTTTGAAGCGCAACATAATGCGCCCTGCTGTTTAGTGCCTGATCCTGGGCTGCTGAAACAGGAAGACGCTCCTGTTTTTTCATCGCGTGTGCTACGGACAAATGCTAGGCACATGTTCCTCGTTACGGATCTGCCTGCCGCTTGCGTTTACGTAGAAAGGCCACGCAGGCAGTTAATATTTAAATATGCGGCCAGGGTATCGCGTTTCTAGTTAACACTGGCGTATTGGTTACATAAAGAGTTTCAGCTGTGCAAGAAAACAGTCAAAAAGCTTTTCGACGCCATGCACTCCTTCAGGGCCTCAAAACAGTCCTCTAACTTTTATAAATGTGTTTGTTTTAGAGAAATTTTTATATTTTCTTTTGAAGAGTAATGAATGGGATATGCCAGGGAAGGCAAACATACAGTAATACACACTATGAGTCATAAAGTCATGGCTTCCTCTTCTGACAAACATTCAATGCTTACCAGATGTGTTTCTGGAATTTGTTCCACTGCATTTTCTCATTCTTTTCAATGTCCAGTGCCCCACCTCTGGACTTCTTCCTCCTAAAACAGGAAAGCATAAGAGGCTTAACAGCGACAATTTGTTAGACTGCACGTCACCCTTTCCTTTGGAAAACAGGCCTCGGTTCCTGTGTGGAAACAAATGCCATACTGGCCCCCGCAGTGATGGGGGGGGGGGGGGGGTGCTTTTAACCAAAAATGTGTCTATGGTGGCTTTTACTGATCTGTAAATCTCAGTAACACCAAGCTACAGTCTAGGCTAAACTGAGTCACAGTAATGCAGTAAAGCAGCACCTTGGTTTTTCCCCTGGTGGTGATCTTCATGGTGAACATTGTCCCCTTCCCCCCAACCACAGGTGAGGTTCCTGGAGCAGCAGAACAAGATGCTGGAGACCAAGTGGAGCCTCCTTCAGGAACAGACCACCACCAGGTCCAACATTGATGCCATGTTTGAGGCCTACATTGGCAACCTTCGTAGGCAGCTCGATAGCCTTGGCAACGACAAGATGAAGCTCGAGGCCGACCTGCATAACATGCAAGGGCTAGTGGAGGACTTCAAGAACAAGTGAGTTGTGAGACTAGATATGCCCTACTATCCCAATACAGAGAGGCCTTGAGGACAGAACAAATATGTCTTTGCCTGAGAGATAGACAAAGAGCTCTCAATGGCAACAGCATCACTGCTGCTACTACAACAACATTTGATGTATTGGGGGGTGGTGAACAATTGAAATTCGACATAAATTCATTTTTTCTCCAAGTCCGTACACTTTTCCATGGTAACTATAGTGAACAGCAGTAAGACTTCCTTAGTGGGTCACATTTGAGTTTGGCTTGTAAATCTGCCTACGCCCTTGAGGGTGAATGTAGTAACTGCGAAAATATGATGAAGAGAAACCCCGAACAAGCTCATTATGGAGAGGAGAATCAGCTCCACTAAGGGTGTGGCACTATGAGAACGTTTCAACATAACTACACTCCCCCCTAGTGTCACACTTGCACACTGCAACCTTGGCAAGCAATTCTAGAAGTGGCTGCTTCTTATTATTTCCTGGAAACTTGACAGCTTGAGACCGACTAGGCTAGTGAAAGCCTTTCGTAGTTTTACTGGGCAATTAAAAACACAGATGTGTTCAGAGTAATTTTGATGCTCCACACACTGACGTGGGTGTTCGTTAAACTCACAGATACGAAGATGAAATCAACAAGCGCACTGAATGTGAGAATGACTTTGTGCTCATCAAGAAGGTTAGTGTTTCCCCGTGATGCTCCCTAAAACTGCCTCCTATCACTGCAGCATATCTGAAGACTGCAATGAGAGCACATTCCTCAGTGTCTACCTCTTCTTGTGTCCCCTAAGGATGTGGACGAGGCCTACATGAATAAGGTGGAGCTGGAGGCCAAGCTGGAGAGCCTCACCGATGAGATCAACTTCCTAAGGCAGATCTATGAGGAGGTGAGCATTGGAGCCTCCTTCCCCTTATAGTAATTATTTTAACCCGTATAGAGATAGTGAAACTATGGGATAATATGGTTTACTATAAAGGAAAAGCACAATGCACTCAAAAGACACAAGATTGCACTACTTCAAATAGCTGCCTGTTTTACTCTCTCTGATGGCATGCCCTGTCACCTTTATTCTCTCCAGGAGCTGCGTGAGCTGCAGAGTCAGATCAAGGACACCTCAGTGGTGGTGGAGATGGATAACAGCCGCAACCTGGACATGGACGCCATCGTGGCTGAAGTGCGCGCCCAGTATGAAGATATCGCCAACCGCAGCCGTGCGGAGGCTGAGACGTGGTACAAGAGCAAGGTGCATTTCTCAGTCCTTGATTAGAATCCATCCCGATGTATTAACTGTATTTGATGTCCTCATGAGCCTAACCAGGGGAAAAGTGGATGGATGGACTTCCTATACCCCTATTTTAACAGCAAAGTGAGGTCACATAAGCTTTGTGCCTTTCTGTCTTCATGCATGCAAAAATAAAAAGCAGCACAATGATACACGAGAAAAATGTCTCAAAATGCATCCAGCCTGTAAGGCTTCTTCCAGTTAACATCCCATCTTTTCTGGGTTTGCTCTCAGTATGAAGAGATGCAGACCTCTGCTAGCAGGTATGGGGATGACCTGAGATCCACCAAGACAGAGATTGCTGACCTTAACCGCATGATTCAGAGGCTGCAATCTGAGATTGATTCCATCAAGGGCCAGGTAATCCACTGCTTTCAAGGAGATCTTTCCCCACAAAATTAGACACTTGGGTGTCCTGATAAGCAAGACAGTGAAGGGTCTCAGATGCTGTCTGTCTCTCGCCATTTGTTAGCGTGCTAATCTGGAGAACCAGATTGCAGAGGCTGAGGAGCGTGGAGAGATGGCAGTCAGGGATGCTAAGGCTCGCATCAAGGACCTGGAAAACGCTCTGCAGAAAGCCAAACAAGACATGGCACACCAGATCAGGGAGTACCAAGACCTGATGAATGTCAAGCTGGCTCTGGATATTGAGATCGCCACCTACAGGAAGCTGCTGGAAGGAGAAGAAGACAGGTGAGCCTTGGAACCATACCACCGAAAACAGGTTTTACAGGTCATTGTTGACTGTTCTTTATTTAATCTTCTGGAACTAAATGTATACATTTCCTCTATCCCGGTTAGGCTGGCGAGTGGTATTAAGTCTATCAACATCTCCAAACAGAGCTATGGTCGTAAGTAACGGCTTTCTCATTTCTGGACTGGAATTTCAGCCTATCAGCTTAGTCAATGAAGCTGTCAGTAAAGCTACACATTGTACAAACTATAGGATTAGGTATGATTATTTACTAAAGGAGGTTCAAGCAACTAGTGGAGGCGGGACCAACCAATCTTTGTTCTACACCCTCTAGTTGCTTGGGCCCACCACCTATATAATCTGATTGGCTATCTCTCACAACCAATCATTTTTTGTTCTGCTCTCAGACCATTTAAGTGAGTAAAACTCCCACGAGCGTTCACCAAGGTTTCACGTCTCTCTTTCCCCTTATAACTACAGCGAGCTATAGTTCCTTCCCTATGGAGAGTGCCAGCAGCACCTACAGCAGCTACTCCTCCAGCAACTATGGCGGAGGCTACAGCGGGGGCTACACAGGGGGCTACAGCGGGGGCTACAGCACAGGCTATGGGGCCAGCGACATCTCCCAGAGCAAGAAGAGCATGGTGATCAAGATGATCGAGACCAAGGACGGCAAGGTGGTGTCAGAGAGTTCGGAGGTGATCCAAGACTAAGCGCTCCTCTGCGCAGCTGCCTCTGCCTTCCAGTCTTCGCTACCACGCCTCATCTCCCAAGACAGAACTACAAGGAGTTCAATAAAGCAATAACCAAAAAGTCTTAGAAGAACCAAAGAATTTTAAATTCCGAGTGCCTTTACTCCTACTATGCACCAAAACACCTTACTTGTACTACACAATACGCAAGTATCAAGACTCTCTTACAAATCGGCATTCCAGGGTTCTCTTATTGGCTACAGACCGCTTGTAATGCACATGGAATTAGTTAGCCTCACTGGTATGCGTGTCAGTGTGTACTCACTCCTGTCCCTGTGTGCGGCCCACCCACCTTGCAGCACACGCTCACATAGTCAGAGTCTCTCTGTATTACCATGGACTCTGAATTCCAGTCCACAGTGTCCCATTCTCTATGGTGCTGTGTTTTGTTACCAAAACAATAAAACATTTACTGTTACGCCGAGAACTGTGTGACTTGATCTGCAATTAATCGTAATTCATCTTTGTGTTCCATACAAGTCCGGTGATAATTTGGACCCAGTTGAACGCTGATGTCACTGACAGCATGGTAAGGCATGGCACGGTATGGCAAGAGACTGGGTGCTAGAGATTCCTCTGATTGGCATCCTGTCCAATGTGCTCCTCAATCTTATGCTTTGTGCTTCCTGAGACAAACATCAACAAATAAAATATACATAAAAACCTATATTTGGAGTGGTACAGAGAAGTGGTATATTCGGAGTAGTACCACTACAAAAGATGCTGCAACATATAAAATGCAACAAAACACATGAATAGGGTCTTATTTTCTATAATTTATTTAAAACCCGCCATAAATTAAAGAGAGAGCACACCATATTTGCATTACGCTACAGTAAGGCACAGAGTCTCTGATTTAAATAAATTAAAACAAAGGATAAAATGACATTAAATTCAGCACATGGATTCTTAGAAGATAAAGATAAAGAGTTGTAGTTTATTTATTGCTCACTGGATGAAACAAAAACAATGAGTTCAACTGTGATAATCAAAAAGGTCATTAGGCATGATTGTAGGTCCATCCATCTTCCAGCTGCTTAGGATGGGCATGGACACGAGGTCAGTGATTAGAATGAAAGTAAAATAACAAACCGACCCTTAACAGCCTTGACCTAGAAGTCATAATATATACAGCGTTTTTATATTTTACCTTCACGAAGGATTCCTTAACCATATGACTTAATATATTATATTTAGCATTAGCAAGCAAGTGCGGATCTGTTTTTGGGGTCCTGGGGAACTCCAGGCTTCTTATTAAAGTGTACAAACTGCTTTATACCTTAAAGACTCGCCTGAAATCAGCAACTCAGAAATACTGATAGATTTACGACTTACAGCATTATGCCATCATAGCCTGGGAGTGAAAATATGTGAATAGCACACTGTGATATACCCAGTACAATTAATAGTGCCTGTGAATCGTAATGTAAAATAAGTAAAACAATATAACTAAAACGCCCACGCCGCTAAACCTTGAGGTGACTAAAAGGCTCAGCAGCTGAACGTCGGCAGTTGAGTGATGTACTCTTTTGGTTTCCCTTAATTAATCATCGAGGTAGATCGTTACTTCTTCATTTTTAGAAGCATGGCAGATACATATGTAGATACAGAAGGTACCAATTAATTTACTGACCTGGCGGTGTTCTTGTGAACCCATGCGTTACCCACATATTTACAGTAGGTATAGCTCTAGGCAGAACTGTTTGCCGGTAGATGGTATTAAATAATCTTTAGCTTGAGTTTTAGAGTTGATGTCACATTTTAAGCATTCACAAACCAAACACGAATACGTCATCGCAAAGTATACTTTAGATTTAACTCGTTTCGCTAAAACGGAACCTTATATATAAACTGTTGCTTTGTCGAAATATTATTGTCTAATTGTCATAAATACGTCTGTGGTTTATGACATTTGTCAATTTACTGCAGCAAAAAGATTTTGCGTAAAGCTAGTAACGTTCATTTCAGTTTTCATAGATACTTCCAAAAAAATTTCCTTTTCCCCTGCTGTTGCATGTGCCTTTCATGCAGCTAAACAGTTATGTTAATGGTTTTTTTTTGTGTGTTGTACATTAAAATAAATCTGGACAATAGTTTTTACAGTGTAAGCATGGAGCACATCTTAGTGATACCCGTTGTGTCTTCTTAGTTGGCCTACTCTCACAGAAATCCGAACACTACTGTAATGGCCAAATATGGATATTAATTCACGTTAAACTCCTGGAAAACCTATGACTATCGGCCAATCGAGAGCTCTATATGTTGTAGGCTATGTCAATAGCATGTCTGAATGTAGACTGGAAAGGTAAACAGGAGTGATGAGAAACACCCTTTGTACAAATGAGCAGTTTCCACGTGTCTTGTCACCGTCCTCCATACCCCACGATATGTCCCCACAAAATACAAAGTTTTTTTGTTTTTGTTTTATTTTATTTTTTTTAAAAAAGGCTATGCGCGTAGTCAAATATTGCAACACATTTTATAACGATATATAACGCGGTGCAATCTTCTGCTGACACAATCTAAAAGAAACTGTGCAATTGTACAGTACAGACACTAGAGGGTAATATAGCCTCAGTAATTACATCATTCCTCGTATCACGCGCTGATTAAGCTCACAGGTCCTCCTCAGACTGCGTTGTGGGTATTACGGTACTGTCAAGTCTCAGAGTAATCCAAATAATTTCATCTGGACGTGTTTTTGTCTTTTGTCTTGCATGTTGCTACAATCTTGCACAAAGGGCAAGGATTTTTTGTTTTGGCTTAACAAATACCTGATCATAAAATACCTGATTATATTTTTTAATTCTTTTTCTCTTGTACATAGATTGATGTTTTTCCATTAAATGTGATGGATCATGTCCTGATCCGAATTCAAGTCATCCTGCAAATTCTCTTTACAACAACCTTCCATATTTTCTCGTTTCACTGAAACTACTGTCTGAAACCTGTTTTGACCCCTTCTGCCTATAATCTGCATTTATAGGGTACAGTAAATCTTGCAGGTATCCTCAAAAAATAGGACTTTCCACTACTGCTCTCTACAGCACTTTGCTGTTTCTCAGAGTTGTCATTCTATTAATAAATCACATGTCAAAACACCAAGTGACAGAAGGTGACGTGAAAGTTCTGACAGAGACAGGTGCAGTATATTGACAGTATAAGATGGGACAGGCTTTCAAAACAAAAAGTAAAAACTTATACTTGATCCTAAAATTGAGGGTAATTGACTCCATGATTGGTTCTGAGGAAAGAGGGATGTGCACTTTCACATGAAGTATAACACTCACATTGCTGCAGTCTCACCTAAACAAACCGAAAACTAATTACTGGTGTCATCAGCCGCTCAGGCCTGGGTAGCTCCTTATAGTGTACAAATGTATGTCAACATCATTGCTAATGTTGACTCTTTTGCTTGTTTAAAATGATTGATTTGACTTATTTTATAGCCACAACAGTAAATGCGGTTATGAGATTTATAGCAAATATTTTACAACTTTTAGTTTGACATGTATTTATAAGCATGAACATTTTAATAAGAATTAAAGCATTATGTCATTTGGAAATCTTTTATAATTAAGAGTATATTACAAAAAC
Source organism: Pollimyrus isidori (assembly GCA_019775955.2). Taxonomy (NCBI): domain Eukaryota; kingdom Metazoa; phylum Chordata; class Actinopteri; order Osteoglossiformes; family Mormyridae; genus Pollimyrus; species Pollimyrus isidori. The sequence goes on from JABFDZ020000109.1 coordinate 27,897,284, forward strand.
CTTGTTGATTGTCTGCTTCATATTTTCCATGTTTACATGTGCAAATGCATAAAATGTTTGTAAATTGGCATACGCCTTGCCTGAATTTTAAAACAACAAACAACCCATTTTACCCAGTATTAGTCCTGAGTTGGTGACAGACACCCAGTCCTTTGTAACTGTTGCCCATCAGAGGGATGGAATTGAATCAGGTGTTAAATGAGGGGAAACCCTCCAGGTCTTCAGTTCTATGTTTTTGCCTGAAACTGCATTCATTTCTTGTAATTCATGCTGTAGACACAAGGTGGCATATAGCACTCTGACACGCGTTGAAGGTGATCCCTGGGGCGTTGTCTGTAATCGTGCTTTATATCTGCCCCCTGTCTTGTGTCGTTCCGTCGCTGGTTCTCACACTTGCATGCAGGGTGATTTTGTATATGCTTATGTCCTCTTGTTACACAAAGCAAATGCAGTGTTTAAAAACTTTCTGACCTTCTGGGAATTAATGGTAATAAAATCCCATTGAACAACTGCAGGGAAGGTTTTCAAGCCTAAACCTAAGCCGAAATCTTTGCTCCTTACTGACAAATTTACCAGCAACAAATTTTTGGAGGATTTGTGACATTCAATAAATAAATTCAGCAAGAGAGCACCCACAGTCTTAAATGACCCAGTTTCCTAAGTAAAAATGCAGAAATCAGCTGAGGAAATTGTTGCACAATTGTAAAAATTAGTAACAGATTGCATAAAGATTAACCAAAGAATCCTACATGTCTCCTGTTCTTAATAAAAATGTACATATATAAGTATACATATATAAAGTAAAGTAAAATTTGCACACAGTTATATAAAAGGAACTACAGAACAACTTGTGATTCTGCTAGTGCCTTTATGCCAGCCGGTAATGCTGGACTGTGTTATTCCTCTTGTGAAGTGAAGAGAGAAATATTACATGAAACTGACAGCCGTGTAGAGTAGGCCGATACAAATATTGCTTGCTGGGACTAGCTTTATGGGTCCATTCTGGAATTCTCCCCTAACGGTGAAATGTTCTGAAAGGGAAAACCGAACAAAATCATTGAAATACAGTTTGGCTTTTCATTATTGTTCTTTATAATTCCTCTCTTCTATTATTACTTTTAGCTACTGAAGATGGTTTTTTCAACATGCGATTACCTAAGTGTCTTGCAACATCTCCGAAATTGCTAGCATGGCTAATTTTGGCTTGCATATAATCTGGTTCTTATTAATAGTCTAATATTAATAAATTTGCATTGTTATTGCAGGAAAAGAACAGTACAAAAGGGGTAAAGGTGGCATAACTATACAATATAACATTTAAAAAGCATAAAATAAAAAAAAGATTATATATATTTATAGACACACACACACACACACAAATTTACATCTACACATGCCTTGAAGCAGCAGAAATGGCACTACTGGAAAACTGTCTCATATGGAAAATCATTGTATTTTATCAGTCCTTCATGAGTGCATGTATGTGTTGTGTGCTTGCGTGCCTGTATATGCATGCGGTCGACTGCGTGATGTTGTTCATTATAGAGTCTGACAGCAGCTGGAAGGAATGGCCAGCAGTATCTCTCCTTCACGCACATCATACACATTAACTGCTCTGACACTTAGCCACCCAGTAACTGAGCTTCTTCAGTGTCTGCATGCTTTACATACTCGGTTAGTGGGTAATGATTCACTTTTTGGATGAACAAAATAGCAAAATTTTGCCTTAATGAGTAGGTGTACCTAATTAAACAGCCACCTGGCAATGATTTTTTTTACATCAACATCTTAATGACTTTTTTTTCCTTTGTGTTGCCTTGTTTATTCTTCGCTGTTTGAGTGTTTCGTGGGTGTTTACACTCATGACTGAAAACAGTCCAGCTATGTGCATAAAGTTTACTGACAGTCACTGGATTCCCTGGCACCTGCAATGCAAGTCCGCCCTCTTCGCAGAGAAAGCCCAATTTCCTCCACATCATCCACTGTGCCGGATCCCCCAGCGGTGTGGCAGGGAGGGGCCCCACCCAGGCTAGAATAATCACCGCTGTGCCTCCTAGCCCACAGGGTGGATCACCGCCCTCCCTCACTACAGCTGGAGATGTGGTACAAACAGGCAGGGTTGGGGCGTTGGGCGCTGGCCTGGGAGGCGAGGCAGGAGGGGGGGGAGAGGGTGCTGTGAAATACCACACACTAGAAGGGACTTGCTACTGACAAGCTGTAAATTGTGACATTGTTCCCTGGGTGCAGTTGGAAGCCATAGCAGATACTGAGTAAACCAAATGCTCCGGGCACTCCGAGCATCATAGCTAATTGACAGATTGACACCACTCTTTTTGGATATTTTTTCTTTATCCCATTTACCACCTCAAACTGATATGTCAAATCTTCGGCTTCCCCGCGCTGGCGGAGCCTCGGTGTGCGATGGCGTGCGGCGGCTGACAGGCGTCAGGCTGCACACGTCTCAAGCTGTACCTGGCCGTGCACCAGGATCTCACCCGGAAGGGGTCACTCCCCCCCCGCTCACGGCGGGCTTTCGAAAGGTCAAGGGAAAATAGGGGCAAAAAAAGGGGCCTTATTGCAACCTAATTACTCCATTTCTTAATGCTGAGTTCAGTCTCTGGCACTTTTCATTAAGCCATATTGCATAAACTGGTCAGATGGCATAATCAGGTCCAGACTGAGCCATGGAAGATATTCAGCTACCAGCAGCATCACTCTTCTCACTCTGCGTCTACAGCTCATGTTAATATATTGGCCACTAATGTCGGTTGCAAAAATGTTTATGAGACCTATTATATTTTGTATGAGAAGCTACACAAACTGTGACAGAGGTTCCATGGAGCAGAATGTGCCATCTTGTGCATCTCTGGACAGAAAGAAAGAAGTCCTTGACATCCACCTCCACCAGAAGAACCAAGTGAAGTGAGGTAGGCATCACATTGATCAGGAAAGCCTCCTGAGTAGCTCTGGGTCCCCGTGCACCTGCAGGTAGTTGGGTTAACCCCAGTTCCTCCTCTGGAGCTGCACATGACAGCACCTTGGCTGCAGAGCACAGTGATGCAACCCTTAGATACAGGAGAGCATGTCATGGAGCCACAGGCCATACTTATGGCTCACCCATATGCTCTTTCTCCCCTTGTTGCCAGGCAACAGGTGTTGTTGTAAACTTGGGAGGTGGGGGGCAGGGGGGGTCACAATGCTTGCATGCACATTTATCCAGAGCGCTTCCCACCTGTGCAGCAAAAAGGTGTCCATGTTTATCCACCAGTCCTCTAACAACCTTTTTGCCAAATAATTTTTTGTTTTGTGTTGTTTTTTTAGTCTATTAAAAAGTCACACCCATGCAACTGAATAATTAAGGGACAGGCTGAGTACATTAAGAGGCTTTTGTAGTTTTGACGTTTCACTGCCGGGGGCTGAAGACTGTGGTATGTTCCAAAATGCAAGCTGGTTGGACAGAAAAGTGGGTGTAATGGTGTGTGACTCATCCACTCACACCTGCTCTTCTCAGAAAGATACCTATATTACCCCCCCCATCCCTCACAAAGCTGGAACCCCCTCACAGCAGTAGCGCACTCCATGGTAATCAGCCCAGTCTCCATCCTGGTCAAGGGTCTCTGGATTGGTGTTCGGCTCTGCGATTTATGACTCTGTGCCTGTGATCAGAAGCTGACACGAATCATAGGCCAGCAGGATAGGTTCCACCGTTGTGCATCTGACCATGGTCCTTAACTTCCAGGTATCTTGTCTTACCCTGCTCTCTAACTTGTACATCACTTTGGACACAAACATTTCCTAAACAAATAAATAGAAACAGGTGTCTGTGCTGGTTGGAGTATGAGTGGGTGGGGGCTTGGTGCTGGTTGTAGTATGAGTGGGTGGGGGCTTGGTGCTGGTTGGAGTATGAGTGGGTGGGGGCTTGGTGCTGGTTGGAGTATGAGTGGGTGGGGGCTTGGTGCTGGTGACTGGGGGTTCCTGCTGTGTCTCTCTGTGACCTGTCACCACCAATTCCTCACCACTGGCTGACAGAGCAGACTTGTGCAATTGCTCTTACATAAGTGAAGACTGAGGAGGGCCAAGGGGATGGGTCCCAGCAAACACTGAGCTTCTGACAGCCCCCCATAAATGCCATAAATGGCTGCTCTGAACCTATGAGGACCTGAAGAGCAGATGTCAAAATACGGAGTAAGACATTCTTCTGTCGCCTTGAGTTCAGTCCTAAAACTTCTAATTAATTAGGATGAAATTTTGCATGCAGTCACTTCCATAACGCGATGGAATTCGAATAATTAAAGGTGAATATGTTTTGTGGCAGCACAGCAAACTACTGTCCAGGACTTCTTCATTTGAGCTATTTTATGATGCATGGGAACTATATTGCCTTAAGAAAAAATCTTGGGCATGTTACAGAGTTTTGGCTCTTAATCCACAGCATCACGAAAACAAGTTTCGGTTTATCGAGTCCATTGCGCAAAGATCAAAGCCTATTTGTTTTAAAAATACTCTGGGCAGAGGCAGGGGCACCCCCACCCCCACCCCCGTAATGAGCCCTTGCAGAAACGGGCTGAGCCCGACACACCCCCCACACACAAAACAAGGGCGAAGAGGAGCCATCCGACAGAACGGTTTCTTTGCCAAGTAGTGTGTCAGTGCAAAATTTTGCAGATTTCAAAGGTGCGGCCAGGATCGCTCATATGTACCTGTGCAGTTAGCTTTCCGCACAGCCCCACCATATGGCGTGTGTGCACCCTTCCCAGTTACAGTTTCATGCACCTGTTCGCACCCTTACTCCAAAAGGTCAGTGGAAAGTCGTAAAGCTTTATAGTGCCAGACACGGCAAGCTCATTCCCATGCATCCATCTGCATTAACAAAGAATAAAAAGGGCAGCCCGTATTGCGTGACTCAATGAAACACACCAGTTGTATGACACAGGGAGATGTGGAGTCAAGAAAAGCAACAGTAATTGACACACGTCTTCCAGATACTGATCTAGGCTTGCTGGATGGTTGCCAGCAAGGGCTTAAGAAAACACCCCTGAGACTGGGAGGGGCAGCTGTGCTGGGGAAAGCTGAGGGAGGCTCCAGCAGTGACCAGAGGCGATAGAGGGCTGGGCAGAAGCACATGCTGGCGGAGCTGCCACAGTTCAGAGTGTACCTACACAACCTTACCTGGGGGACAGCGGCATGTTTGGCGCGGCTGAGGGTTCGCCCTTACCTCCCTTTAGCCTTGGGGTCATAGACCGCTCTGCCATTGGAGGTAAATTCTTAGATGACATAGTAAGGAGTGAGTATAAAAGTGGGGACTGGTGGAAAATGCACATATCACATGTCACTATGAACCTGACAGTGTTGGGCAAGCTACTTGTAAAATGTAGTAAGCTAAGCTATCAGTTACTCAACAATAAATTAAGCTTCACTACACCAAAAGTTACCAGCCATAGAAATATAGCAAGCTAAATTACACAAATATGGCAAAAGTAGCATAACTACATCAGAAGCTACCAATCTGATGCCAGATCCGTGCAAAATGAGAGTCAGATACACTGGTTAAAACATTTATTAAAGAACAACCTATGATTTAACAGTGTAGACATTGCGTTATGTGAAGCATGGAAATATAAATAAAACCTTACTGCTGGGAATAAAACAAAAAGGGGGAGAGGGCTAATGGTGCATGGGTGGGCTCTTATTGCTCTACCAAGTGTTTGTTTACACAGCACAAGAGAAGTTTTTCAAAAGTGGCATCAGAAAGGTGGTTTCTCTTTTGTCTGAAAATATCCTTTCCTATGCTAAACAGTCTTTCACAGGCTGCACTTCCTGGGACCCCTGTGTTGTATCTAAAAATGAAAGCTGGAGACCCCTGACCCAAGGTCTTGAACATCACTCTGAATATCTAAATAACAGGAGCCTACTGCTCAAAACACATATGCTTATCTAATTTCACAATAATATAAACTTTAAAAACACTTTGACCAGAGACAGGCCAAAGCCTATCTTAGGCAGGCTAGTTCCACCACATTAAGTTAGTTTCCCCCTGCTAATCAGGGGTGCATTTCCTAAACAACGATGGAAGGGTTTGTGATGTTTTTACCTGTGTAGTTCGAACTATAGTTTCGGGAAACACCTGCGTCGTGCTTACATAGTTCAAAGCACACAAGACACTAACATAGTTAGCATCTTTGGTTTTGGGAAAGGCATCTCAGCTTGAGTTAACATTAGTTATACAATGTTATTCCCCTCCCTGGGGGTGGGGCTCGATGGCGAGCGCCTGGTGGCCAGGCCTATACTCATGGGGCCCAGTCAGGCACAGCCCGAACAAGGTACGTGGGTCCCCCCTCCAATAGGCTCACCACCCATCGGAGGGGCCATAGGAGTCGAGTGCAATGTGAGCTGGACAGTGGCCGAAGGTGGGGACCCTGGCGGTCTGATCCTCGGCTGCAGAAGCTAGCTCTTAGGACATAGAATGTCACCTCTCTGATGGGGAAGGAGCCTGAGCTGGTGTGCAAGGTTGTTAAGTTCCGGCTAGATATAGTCGGGTTCATCTCGACGCATGACTTAGGCTCTAGAACCAATTCCCTCGAGGGGGTTGGACCCTTTTCCACTCTGGAGTTGCTCGCGGGGTGAGGTGCTGAGCGGGGGTGGGCATACTTATTGCCCCCTGGCTGGGCACCTGTACATTAGGGTTTATCGCAGTGGACGAGAGAGTAGCCTCCCTTTGCCTTCGGGAGTGGGGACGGGTCCTGACTGTTGTTTGTGCTTATGCGCCAAACGACAGTTCAGAATACCCACCCTTTTTGGAGTCCCTGGAAGGGGTGTTGGACAGCACTTCTCCTGGGGACTCCATTGTTCTGCTGGGGGACTTAAATGCCCACGTGTTTTGTTGTTGGACTTCTGTGCTCGTCACGGGTTGTCCATAATGAACACCATGTTCAAGCATAAGGGTGTCCATATGTGCACTTGGCACCAGGACACCCTAG
>JABFDZ020000109.1:27926780-27940937 GCA_019775955.2 Pollimyrus isidori
CCGTTGCTTCCGGGATAGGCTCCGGACCCCCCGCGACCCAGTAAGGATAAGCGGTTTGGATAATGGATGGATGGATAGTAACATTAGACATAAAAACAGGCAAGCCCATTGAGTTTGCAATACACTTATGGTGACTTTCTTCTGCCACCAAGATACGAGCCAAACCAAACCACACCCAAGCCATACCGTGCAGAGATGGATTTTCATTGTAACATGTCCGACCCTTTCTGCATCGGCATGGCCCTGGGCGGAAAGTGTGGCTAAACCCAGCTGGTTGCGTCACTGTTCCTTGATTGCATCAATATGCATGGTTTATCTGAAGGGAAAAGGCTTATTTTCTATATATCATTCATTATTACTAATACTGGGAATGGCAATGTATTGATGGCAAAAATTCGGATCTTGGAAATTTCCAACCTCCTACTTTGAAAAGGTCTGTAGCGTAGCAGAATGGAATGGAGTCATAGTGCAAATTTAAGCAAGCTAAGGGTAAGAGTTCGTTACTAACATAACACAGCAAAAGCAAATCTCACAGATGTGCTGATGGAGACTCACACGTAGTAAATCATGATGTACACTGTGTGAACAGTAAATAAGCGTCTCCTTGGCTGTACATCACTGTCACTCTGAAAACCTGGGAATATCTGGAACCCCGCTGAAAATATTGTCTTCGCAGCATGGGTCGAGTACAGCCTGGTTCCTGCATGCCAGTAGAAAAGCGCTTTGAAATCACATCGCAGAAGGCTGGTATGTCCGTTTATTACAATGTGGGATACTAATGGTTTGACAGGAAGGACAACTGAAATTCTGATCTTTACATTTTAGGGACCACAATAAATAATAAATTTGGTTAAAATCCCATGCTTTCTAGCAAAGCCTGCTCTCTGTTGGGCTGCATTATTGAGTGAGGTCCTTTGACCCCCTGAAAATTACGATGGGATTTAAGAATATAGATTAATATCATGTTATAATGCACCTGTTTTCATACTTGTACAAATGGCAAACACAGCATGATTCTATTTTTAAAACACCTGTAATCAGACTGTAGTGTATCTCTTTCTTCTTTACTCTAAATAGTTACTATATCTCCATTTCAAACTGGAGTGGTTGAAGTGTTTAAACCTTCAGAAGAAACACAGATGCAGGCCTTCATCATACCAGAGTAACAATTACAGAGTAACAATTAACCTAATAGTTAAGCATTGGATGATGAGTTGAAATAAATTACTTTTCCCATCTGATAGATATAGCTAAGAACAAGGCTTGGATTGGAACAATATGCGTTTTAGCATAGAAGTTATGGGGAAGTTGGTGGTGCAGAAGGCAGTGCTATCATTCGGCAACCAGAGGGTTACCGGTACGAGCCTTGCTTACTCCTAACCCCATCAAAGTGTCCTCGAGCAAGACACTGAACCCTGCAAACATAATTTGCATAGCAACACAAAAACCAGCAAAATGGGCATATGGGATTTTCTTTATATGTAAACGCGTATAGTAACATTTTACCAAAATGATTGCTTTCATTATAAAAGAGGGCTGGGTAATCCAAGCACTAACAACCAAAATTAATTACAGGGGACATGTAGTATGAAAAACATTTTTGTAAGTAGACATCATTCGAATACATTGTCCAAGTGGAAGCATGACATAATTCAATGGATTTCAGGCTCGTTACACAGTATTCCTGTATGCTCTATAGTTTTCATACACTCAAGCAGCAGCATGAAAGAGAAAACCTTTGAAGGGTTTGCCAGATCAGCTACCTCCACTCTGGCATTACCTTGTTAGGAAATGTACCACTGAAACCGCCCATGGGTTGGGCTGAAGGGGTGGGGCAAATGGGGAGCAAGAGGCGTGGCTTCCACATGCACAAGCTTGGGAGAAAGAGGTAGCCAGAGAGGATAACACTTCTTGAGCCTTCTTGTCAAACATCATGTGCCTCAACAAGCAGCATGAGATGCCCCGCCTTGTTTGAAGCCACTGACATGAATTATGCTTCTGCCAGTTGTATTTATGACCATGTTTGTTTGTCTTCATGTTGTACTGTCTTGTCCTGTGTTGCGCTAAGGTTTGTTTTATTCCACCATATGTCCTTCGTCACCTCCTGCAAATGCAGCGCAGGAATTTCTCTATATGTTCCAAACACATGCCACAACAAATCTTCACTGTCCTTAATTTTTTCAGTTATTTTTATTGTTTTATTTCTTCATGATCTTTGCCATAAATAAATGGCATTGGTCGTGAGGTCCTTACAGAGCTAGGTTTCAGGACTTTTCGTTTTGCGGGTAGGAGCAGAAAGCCTGTAGGGTAGTAGTTGCCAAAGAGGCTCCTTTGAGGAAGGGGCTACTTTTGCATCCAGTGTATTTGGCAGTGACCGGGGAAGCACTGCAGCATTCACTGCTGTTCCCAGGGAGAGTTCCTCCTGCAGGCCTGAACACAGTGCTCAGCCGCCAGGGCTAATTAGCGTTCGGCACACCCTTGGCACTCCTCAGCACCATGCTTTGGTATTCAGTCTGTGGCTTCCCTGTTCCATTTGAATAAGGGAGCTTTGGATAGGGGTGAAATGAGAGGGCAGCTTATTTACCAGAGATCTACCTGGGCCACATGCAAAGGAAGAACAAGTCTGATCAGCGCTGGACCTCTTAATCAGCCTGTCTGGGAAAATGCAAGCCTTCCATCAAATGTGTGCATTTACAGCAGCTGACATTACATTTAAAGACAATGCATCCAGGTAAATTTGTCACAGTGTTATAGGTATGTGCTGCATATCTGCAAATTACTTAATAACCATGTTCTGGACCAAATAGTTACTTCTGCCCACTGTGGGTTTGAGACTAAATATTTCCACCACATGGTACTCAAACCTCTCTCTCTCTCTCCTCGGCTGTGACGTGACATAACAGGGAAGGTTGGTCTTACATGTGCCTACCCTGTGGTGAATGTGAGCTGTCAGGGAAAGGGTCAATCCTAGGGCTGCTTCGCAAATTTATAATAAATTTAAAGTCATGTGACTAAGAGGAGTCAAGAGAGAATAGGCCTTTCATATTGGAATTCTTTTCCCTGTCTTGGTCAGTCCACATGTCTCAATCGAGCATGTAGCGATGTGTGCTTTCAGCCAAAGTTTACTGAGTCAAGATGTCAATAGCGCACAAACGTCACTGAGATACATCAGTAGCCTTCAATCTAGCACTTCAGCACAAGACAGGCTACATTGGTGGTAAATTTGGCTGCATGGCTACCTACAAAACCTTGTGTCACAGGGTCTGCTGCCTTAGTCACATACTTGATTTCCAAGAGAGGATTTCTTTTCAGATGGGAACCCCAGTCTTGCGCAGTTTCTCTGCCCTGTGCTCTTTGTGATTTCGTGCTTTGTTGGTTTAAGTTTGATCTACTCTCCAGTTATTTAGGCAAGCGAATACAAGCCTGCAAAAAGGGTGGGGTTGATGGCAAAAGGGAGAGGGAGGAATATGGAGGCTCTCCATGTTAGCCTCAGCTCATGGAGGTATGAAAGACACATTATTCATTTTATATACATACAATCTGCTTTTTAAAATCCCTATTTAATCGTGATTTTTCTGGCAGAAGGCTACGCTGAGCAACACGTTGCTTCCGGGTTCTAAAATTTGTAGGATAGAAGTAGACAAGAATAAGGTTGAATGGTTCATTGAAGCAGGAGACACTGGGAACGACCATAAACCGGCCAGATAAAGGGCAGAGGTGACTTTGTGATGCCAGAACTGACCATCAACTTATCTGACCGTTTCTAGTGAATCAGAGGATGACATCAAGGGACCTTCAAAGGGAATGGGAAACATTAAGTGGTGTGAAGTGCAGAGCCAGGACAGTTCATGTCAGCCCCCTAGAAGCAGGACTGAAATCCCAGCAAGGCAGAAGCCCTTCGTCGATGAGAAACAGAGAAGAAGCAGGCTGCCGTTTGCAAATAAAATAAATTTAAAATTATATATAGTGCGTAAGTCTGTGGGTCTAAAGACATTAATATGAGATAATAAGCCACCCAAACAGGACCTTATTATCTCATATTGATGTCTTTTAGACCCACAGACTTACGCACTTTAATGTTCTGGAGACATATTTTGCAGGGAAATGGCAAGTAGTAAATACAGTATAAGTAACATAAACATGCAGGTCCTGCAAGGTCAGGCAGTGCTGTAAGTTGTATTATGTGATGAGAGGTGGTTGTTCAGGCACTAAAATGAAATCCTTCAATAACAGCTGGCTCCTGCGCGTCTTGCTTCTGGAATTGCTAGCACACCTGAGGAGGACAATGTGAATGGCTCTCCGGACACGCATTTTGCATAAGCGCCATCTGCAGGAAAACAGAGGTATGTCGCAAAGCTTGCACAGATAGAGAGGCATTGTCTTTAGTTCTGGCTTGGTATTGCTTAATCGGTTTTCAAGGAAACAAAAACTTGAACTTCTGAAAACAAAGCAAAATTTTTCATCTCCCTTAGGTACAAAATTTTTTTAGAAAAGCACATTAGTAGCTATTTATAAATTGTATTTAATCTATTTTCAAGAGTATTCTTTAAACATACACATGCAAAGTATGCAATGGGTCTATGTGACTGGATGACAAGACACTCTGTATTTAGTTCTGCATTTAACAGTCCATATTAGGCCATGCTAGGCTGGTCTTTATCAGCAAGCTTTTCGGTTGGTGCAGAAGGCTCTCTCCATTCTCTTGCGATGCTGACAGCAAATCTCCTGGCTGAGCTAGAGCTCTAGGTAAAGCTGAATACTAGGTATTTCCCATTAAGCAGACCTTGAAACTGCACACCAGTGCATAAAATTTAGACAAATCCAGAAGCTTTGGGGAAAAATTAAAAGCACAGAACTGTGTTTCATAGTTTATTCATCACAGTGCTGGACTGTGCCCGGACGAGCCAGCAATTACACAGTGAAATTTGACAAGGGGTTTCATGGACATAAGGCACAGGCACGGAAGGAACGAAACGGAGAAAACACAAAGATACGTCTGAATTCTTCATCAGTACCCCTCCCCCAGATCTCCTAACCTCCTAACTCTTGCTGTTTTTTGCTCGGGTGTGGCAAAAGCTTATCAATTTACACTGGCCCCATACCTGTTAAACAGGATGGACTTGTAATTGAGGTGGGAGGAGCTACAGAGTGATCAGGCAGCTGAAGCCCCGCCCCATCCCATAAAAAACATATTTAAGGCAGGCAGCTTCAGTTAGAGTCACACAGAGGGAGTTCACTTTCCTTCTTTGTGAACCTGCTCCTTCTGGTCTTTTCCTTTTTTTTTTCCCTCCTTCTGACACCCCACTAAGTTCCAGAGAACATGGCCTCAACGAGGACAAGCTTTAGGTCCAGTGGAAGCGTAGTTGGAGGTGGCTATGCTGGTGCTAGCACCGGTATTAGGAGACCTTTCTCCAGCCAATCTGCGGTCCTCTCAAGCGGAGGCCGAATTAGCGGCGCAGCTCGGGCTGGTAGTATGAGGCTTGGCCAAGGTCTTGGTGGTGGCAGCTCGGGCTACACCTACAGCTTTACTTCTGGTGGAGGTGGACTTGGAATGGGCTTAGGTAGTGGCCTTGGCTATGGTGGTGGAGGTGGTTTTGGCGGTGGCGGTGGCGGTGGCGGTGGTTTTGGCGCTGGCGGTGGCGGTGGTTTTGGCGCTGGCGGTGGCGGTGGTTTTGGCGGTGGCGGTGGTTATGGCGGGGGTCTTGGCAGTGGTGGTGGCTTCGGTGGAGCAGGTGGTCCTTTCATTCCCACCATCACTGCTGTCCAAGTCAACAAGAGCCTGCTGGCCCCCCTCAACCTGGAGATCGACCCCAACATCCAGGTCGTCCGCACTCAGGAGAAGGAGCAGATCAAGACCCTCAACAACCGCTTCGCCTCCTTCATCGATAAGGTCAGTGCTTTTATGCTTCTTTTAGTGCTGTTGCTGAACTATAGGAATCAGCGTGCCGTGCGATATAGCAGGTGGACACAATTCCTTTAAGCTCGATTAGCGCAGGTTAAATAACTATGCGACGTAGTTGCTGGAGGATGCACTTTGAAGCAGTGCGGCATTAGGTTAGTGCAGTAACTGCGATAGGCTGCATATGAGCTGTTCATCACTGCGCTCTTGACATTGAATAGGAGTAAGGGAGTCTTTCTTTCAAGCTGCTATCAGTCATTAAAGTTTCACAACCTGATCCTTGAATGGCAGATCCCTGCGAGACAATGTGCTTGCTAGAGTGACTCGACGAGCGTTGTGATATGCGCAAAAACTTTATCGTACCAAACATATTCTTTTCGTAGTGATCAAAGCCACGTTTGCAACATGTTCATGTGAAAAAACAGCCCTCCACCTCCTCCTGGGTATGCCAAATAGATACAGAGTAATTATCTCAGGGATAGAGTTTGGAAACCCAAACCTTTTTCAGGCTGTCACTATCTAAATAAGGGTGGGGATCAGGTTATCATCTGTTCCCCTTCTGCTCTGAGTCACCGGCTTCAGAAGGCTGGAGCTGTGCATTATTCCCAAGCTTGCAGACATGTCAGTGTCTGCCCCCTGCTGCCTGTAAAGTTCTGACTGCATTTCTTACAGAGGTGCCGTTTTAAAAATAGTTTTAAGCAATTTAAGCAAAACCCATAAGCAAGAATTTGCCTTCACCTCTTTAGATGCTTTGCTTAACCTTGACGGGAATTTATGAATTTATTGTTCTCCAATTGCAGTAAAAATAAAAATCTTCAGAGATGCTTACAGTTCCTTAACTACTCCTTGAGCTGTAGACTGCAAAAACATGGCACTTCTGGAGTATCAAAGACACCATCAAAAGTGGACAAAAGCAAATAAACCACTAGTACGATATACAAACATCACTGTTCTTTTACAGCTTAACTTTGCTGTGCTAACTTTGGCGAGGTTTAACTAAACAAGATCATTCATAAAACTAAGAGCGCCAGGGGCTAAGGTGTGGTGTAATTACCATTGCAGTGACTACACCTAAGGTTGGGTTCTGGTATGGCAAGCTGGGACAAGAATGCTCAATCTCATCTGCTACAGCAAATCATCCTTGGGTGTTGTCTGAATCTTGCACATACTCCTTGCCCCCAAATGATTTTTGAAGACGGGGTTTGTGCACAGGGAAAGCTTTAACATGTTCGGAATGCTCTATTAGGTGACTTCACTGAGAAGCAACTTTCTAGCTCTGAAATTGACTGCGTCAGCCCCTCCCAAATGGCCTCGGCTCAGCAACAGTCTGCCGGAGATAGCTCCTTCTGCAGTAGCTGCAAACTAGGACGTCTAAACCGAACAAAACTAATAGATATTTTTTAGATATCAAACAGGGCTTCAATGTCACTGTGATCAAGCCTACATTTGTTCACAAGTAATAAAAACCAGGAATGAGGAAGAAGATCCTGGAAAGGCTGCAGTTCAACTCTTTCCCACATTTATCTCTCTCCCCCAGTTTGGACTTCTGGCTAATGCTATTCTGGCTAATGCTATACTATGATGCTATTCTCACAACCTTTGTACGTTCATTTTTCCTCAGGTGCGGTTCCTGGAGCAGCAGAACAAGATGCTTGAGACCAAGTGGAACCTTCTTCAGGATCAGACCACCACCACCTCCAATATCGATAGCATGTACGAAGCCTACATCGCTAACCTCCGCAGGCAGCTCGATGGCCTGGGCAACGAGAAGGTCCGGCTAGAGGGTGAACTGAAGAACATGCAGAACCTGGTGGAAGACTTCAAGAACAAGTAAGGAATAACAATCTCTTTGATGCTACAATAAAAGCTCAATAGAAGTCAAACGAGCAGGGAGTTTTATCATGTTTTTATTTCAGAAGAGTAATATTATACTATCCATTCAAGATTCTTATCTATCCTTTCTCTTTAGATATGAAGATGAAATCAACAAGCGTGCCACAGTAGAGAATGACTTTGTCCTGCTGAAGAAGGCAAGAAGTTTACAGCTACCCTGTATATATGTCTTTGTTTGTTAGACAGGCTTGAATAAAACCTAATTTTTCTCAACACTCTTCCAGGATGTTGACGGCGCTTACATGAACAAGGTGGAATTGGAAGCCAAGGTTGACGCCCTTCAGGATGAAATCAATTTCCTCCGGGCTGTCTACGAAGCGGTACGGGCATTTCTGCAGTCTGAACTCCCAAAGTAATTTTTCTTCCAGTATAAGTGGGCAACATCCATCTCATCCTTTTCTGTTTTCTATCCTAGGAGCTACTAGAGCTGCAGGGTCAGATCAAGGACACCTCAGTGGTGGTGGAGATGGATAACAGCCGCAGCCTGGACATGGACGCCATCGTGGCTGAAGTACGCGCCCAGTATGAAGATATCGCCAACCGCAGCCGTGCGGAGGCCGAGTCGTGGTACAAACAGAAGGTGTGTGGTTTCGCGAACTTGTCCCATATCGCCCGCCCAGATAATTAACATTTAAGCAGCCTGCTTACTACTCTGCACCCTTTTTCCCAGTATGAGGAGATGAAGAGTTCAGCTGGCTCGTATGGGGATGACTTGCGCAACACCAAGGCTGAGATTGCGGAACTGAACCGCATGATTACCCGCCTCCAGAATGAGATCGAGGCAGTCAAGGGGCAGGTGAGATGTTAACCTCCACATTTATTTCCATCAGAAGGAAGACAAATCATGTTTATGCTCGGCGGGAGAGTTACAGTACACAATGTATGTGAAACACATCAGACTGAGGAAAAACCCAATAGTAAAACTCTCACCTGTGTCACATTCGTTTTGGTTAGCGGGTTAACCTGGAAGGTCAAATTGCGGAAGCTGAGGAGCGTGGAGAGTTAGCAGTGAAGGACGCCAAAGCTCGCATTAAGGACCTAGAGGATGCCCTGCAGAGAGCTAAGCAGGAAATGGCACGCCAGGTGCGTGAGTACCAGGAACTTATGAATGTCAAGCTGGCCCTGGACATTGAGATCGCCACCTACAGGAAACTTCTGGAAGGAGAGGAGCACAGGTAAGAGAGTAACATTAGAAATCTTATAAATACTATTACCATTCTTCAGGTGGCAGACAGCTTAGAATTCATGTCTATTTCTAATCTCCAAAGGATCTCGACTGGAGGTGGAAGTGCCACTATCCATGTACAGCAGTCATCCAGTGGAGGCGGTGGTAAGTGTTTTTCATACTTGTTGTCTTCTATCGATGCATAGCCCATTGTCTGATAAAGCTGGGAGAGTGGACTGTAGACTATATGGTAGTGTAGCACGGTACTGCATAGCAGGTTTTCCTTATAACATGGTAACTTCTTGGTGTAGATTGCAAAGAGGTGAACAGTTTGTGTTAGTGACAGTGACTCAAATGCATCAACCACAACTTTCTGACCTCTTTCTCTATTTCAGGATTCGGCCTGGAATCTGCCCTTGGTGGTGGAGGTTTTGGCTACGGCCATGGCGGTGGAGGTGGTGGGGGCTACAGCATGGCCATGGGCGGTGGCGGCGGCGGCGGCGGGGGCTACAGCATGGGCTTGAGCGGCGGCGGCGGCGGCGGCGGCGGGAGCTACAGCATCAGCGGGGGCTCCGGCTTTGGAGGCCTTGGCGGTGGAATGGGAAGCAGTAGCTCCACCATCAGCAAGTCCAGGGTGACCACCACTTCTAGTGGTAGAACCTACTAGAGAGGAGACCTTCCTGCCCCACATCCCTACCTAATGCTAGCCCATGCACATCCAGAAATGCAAATTATGTTACTGTTTTTCCCCTTACAAATAATGACAGAGCTTTCACTGGTCTTGAGTGCTAGGAACGTGCATTCTGCCTAGATTTTCACACATGAGGGTACATTCTGGGGAAAGAAAATACAAAGAGATGAAAGTCATTTTCTGTGGCTGGAATCAACATCGATGTCATTTCCTCCTACATTAAGTCAAGGCTGAGAAATTCCATAACATGATTTCCTTTCTTAAGTTTTATTTCTCCCTTCATTTCACCAACACAGATCTATGGAAAAAAAGTTAACAAGAGATAAAGCAGGACTGAGGACTGGTAATGAGTGGCAATGAAATGTCACTGTTCCAAGGTATTTGGAATAGTAAAAGTCAATGCTTGTGTGATAGCAGGGAGTGACAGTGGCACCGTAACAGAACCGCAGCTGTAACTGATCTCACACTGTGGTGCTGGCCAACCATACTGCAGATGTACCAAAAGCAGCTGTGGGTGGTGTCCCCTGCATGTAGAGAGACCGATACACAGACGGATGTCATATTTCAGTCCACTTCTGTCCTAGTGCCCCTTGACTCTGTGGGGCCTTTGTGCGGCCAAAATGGAAATTCGAGGTGTCTTTTCCCACAAAGGAGGCAGAGTCTGTGCTGAACTAGCCTTAAGAAATCCAGAGGGCCAAATTCAGTTTTTGCTCGTTCACTTTTTTTTTTTTTTTTACCAGGGACGACGCCAGAAAGGGTTGTAAACGGGTTCCTTTTTTTGCTGTATTTTGTTCCTTTAAATTTTGAGCAAAATAAAAAGCTGACTGTCATGACCAGATTTATGCTAAAATAATTGATAATGTAACACCAAGATCCTGAATAAATCTGAGTTGTACAATTACATTCTCTGGTCTCCAATGTCTTATTTCAGGTTTGTATATATATTTTTTACTGCTTGAATCAGCTGAAACTGTTACATGTGTACAGTACTGCACAGAAGTCTTATGCAGCCAAAAAAAAAGATGTTTAGTTGTGCTGAACTCATCCTAGTCTTTTAAGTGTCCATCCAATACACCCATGTATATTTTTACTTTGTTTTTTTGTTGTTGTTTTGCACAAATATGTACTTAGTAACCAGATAAATTACTTTAAACATATTTTTGACTGTCTAAGACATTTGCATAGTATTGCATATATGACTGTGACCAGAATGAGCAGTTGGAAGATGGACGCATGGATGAATATTTATATAACAAGAAATCTAGAATGAATCCATAGCAAACAGTAAAATCTTCTGCATTGGTGTGACAAACTAAGAAGGTATGCTGTTTCCCATTGACTTAGAGGGGAATGGTGTTTCATCACAACAGGGATTCCTCTTTCCCCACACTGGCAAAGACATAAACTGCATAAAGTAACCAGACAGAACCTCATGCCACAAAGACTGTGACAACGGCCACCTTTCTGACTCACATCTCCAGTTAGGAGAGTCATTCTTCCCACCAATGCGCTGTTGCTAAAACAAACTGATGAAATTAATGGATCTGATTTTTGATTGGTTGGCCCAAATCACAATGTTAAAGAACATCTTTTCCCAACTTGGTTCACAGTTCAGAAAGCCTTGGAAAAAGCTGTTGAGAAATAATTCATCTGTTGATAGGTACAGATACATTTTCTGGTGAACAGAAAAAAAAACTTGTGCATACAGTATGAGTATTTGCAACCATTCAGTTGTTTTATGTATCTGCTTATCTGTAAAGCATCGGAGGGGCAGAGGAGACGTCAGGAATGGCAGTTCACAGCAAGGCACAGACATAATCTACATAACCATGCCAGCACAAATATATAGAACTAGGGGACTCAAACCTGCAACCTTTAAGGTGGGAGGCTGCAGTGCTGCCCAAAGTATAATATCTGCTTCAGTTGTCTTGAGAGGCTTCAAACTGCTGAATAAAACAACTGGCATCTCTGGCTGATTAATCACAACTTAAGCTCTGGATATTTTTAATATGATTCCATTGGTATCAAGCGTCATCCTTTGAAACGTTTAGAATGAAGCTCATTTTGTATCATCAGAAGCTCAAACAACCCAACAGTCCACAGGATTCTGTAAACCCGCAATAAAATAATAGACTCATATTTGGATGGACTATTTATGTCCATACTATAAACAGGTTAGTAGGAAAACAGCTACAGATCCATTAAAATTACTTCTAGCCATTTTGCCTCTTCTATTTCAAATACTTTTCCACAGTTTCATCACAGTCCTAAAATCTAGCAGCCTTCAAATTAACTGCAGAAGCCGAATTACAACATATGTGTGCAAGTTCAGGGCCGCGACATGTATTGCAAGGGCAAACCGGTGACTAGGGACCCTCTGATATTGCATAGGCACCACACAGGTTAGCTTTGACCAGATTGGTTGAGATGGTGCTGGCAATGAAATAGCACAAATATAACAATGGCAAGTTTATTATTGATTGCTGATATTTGGGTGAGACGGACAGATGACTGAGCAGTAGTATGAGTGAGATATACAGATGTAAGGAGTTGAAACGGGAACCATCCGATGAACCACAACAAGCTGGATGAGCTGCAAGTAGCAACCTGCACAAAACAATGAATGGGCGGCCGGCAGACTGAAAGTGACAAAAGATATATGCATAAATATTTCAAAGAAGCACTAAAGAACCTATTTGCAACAGAATGAATGTTGCATCCCTGGGGGAAATTGGGTTTTCGGTGATCCGATCTCACTCTCTGTGAGACGCGGAGACACTGGTACAGATGAGTGCAAAGGTCACAGCGCAGGGTCGGCCAATGTCCCTGGAGCGGTCAGGGCCTGCTGGTAGCATCTCTCTGCCATGCAGGAGCATACAACCAGGGATCTTGTGATTAGCGACAGAGGCGGCTAACCTACAAAGCAGCGCAGATGCTGAGAGTGATAGGTAGCTGCCCCCACAGAGCAAGGAGCCATAACCCAGAAACCCGATCTGTCCAGATTAAAACAAGAAAACATCATTTTACTAGTGCTATAATATATGACTGCCATATGAGCTGTGTCTGCGTTCTGGAGGAGTGCTGGGGCCCTCCCCGAAGAACCGTGATTAAAAGTGATGTATGCAACAGGAATTTTATTTGCGAGCTGAATAAACTGCAGTTCATGGAGTGTTCTTCACGTGCTTCGGGAAAGGGTCCAGCTAATGCGTCCGTGCCGAGCAGCAGGAAGCAATAAAGCGGCCTCATAGCACGGAGGGCTTGGACTGCCTCCGTCAGGAAGTGAACTGCACGTGTGGAACGCCGCGGAACTGTGCGTGGTTCTGCAGCACCGTGTGGACCTTGCACGTTAAACCTTCACCTGCCGTGAAGTCTGCCGGTCTCACTGATAATTAATAATGTTATAATTGCGCTAGTAGTGCTCTTCTCTTCCTGGTTATGGAGTCAAGGCCCTCACTGCATCTACATGACCTCAGTGGCCTTTAGTACCAGGAAGCTCAGTCAGAGCTACCGTACAACGTTACTGGAAGGTACCAGGTTTTCAGTATTGAATATACTATGTATGTACACAGACAGAGAGACAGATAGAGCCACACACACACACACACACACACACACACACACTTTATACCATAACATGATTTCCTTTCCTAAATATAGCAGAACTCACTAAAATCCTGCTGCATGCTCCATGAACATTGTAAATAGCCCTTTTTGTGTTATTGTCAATAACTGTATAAAGAAATGTATTTATGCATATATATATAATAAGCATTGCATGAGACTACAAACAGGAGGGACTTGTTAATAATCTTAGTGTGGCAAACTGGGACAAAAACTGTATATCAAAATAAGAACATAGAAATGCCATGAAAATGGCCTAAGTTATCATTTAATCAAGATCAATCATATTATGTATTATAGCTGATTAAAAGGAATCCTAAACATCTAGCACAGACCCCAGAAATGATTTGACACTACTTATTTAACTATACTGCCCTCTGCTGTATGAATTGTTACTGTAACAATAAGCACATTGCAGTAATGAAGCCCACTTGACTTCAATAATCCATTTTCTGCATATTACAAAATGTTCACAATTACTATTATATTCCTCCATGGAATTCAGCAATTTCAGTCACAAAATTTCAGATGTTTGAGCAATTCAATTAAAATAAGATAAATCATAATGAAATAAATACTTGACGTGTTTTTTTTATTAATCATAAAGTTCTTTAATTTCTAAAAAAAAAAAATCCATATCGATGGGATTCATGTCATACGGAAACAGTAACTAGTCCAGTGAGTCATCAACAATGTGCCCAGTTCAGGATTATGAGGATTCTGGGGGCCCCAGGCAGGCGGACACCTGTGGGAGGGGCAGATACGCACACACTGCTCAACTCAGAGAGACCAGCTAGCCAAAACGTAATACCTCTGGACTGTGGAAGGACAGTGGGGTATCCAGAGGGGGGGGGGGGGGGGCAGATGACAGGGGTGCGGGTCCCGGGC
>JABFDZ020000109.1:27956008-27969306 GCA_019775955.2 Pollimyrus isidori
AATATGTCTCCACAATTTATTTATTACATTGTGGAGACAGATTTTTATTGAGATGAGCCATTACTTTCGACTCCAGTCGCCTAAGTTCTGTTTGTGAATTGCCTAATTTCATAAACTTATTCCATGATGAAGGAGTAACAGCACATCCTTGATGTTTTATATATGCAATATGGTTCCTGATACTTATAAAAAGGCTTGACGGGAAATATAATTAATGCCTTTTGAGAAAATTTAGGTCAAAAGTCAACCCAAAATGGCTTCTTGTTATTCCATTGGCATTTTCATGGCACCAGAAGATTGACATATCTGTGGAAGCAGGGCAGGTTCTCAAAATCTGGGAAAGAAATAATTTTAAAATGCCTGTCGGGGATTTTTCAAGGGCCAAGCCTGGTGTGTGGATTTCTCTTCCACAGTAAAAAACATGAGATCCGGTGAAGTGGTTGTCTCTAAATTACCCATATTGTGTGACTGCGTGACATTGTATGCATGTATCTGTCCCTGTGACGGGCTGGCATCCTGCCTAGGGTACTCTCTGGTTTATGCCGGTTTTTCCTGGGATAGATTCCAGGTCTTGCAATCCAAAACACAGATTATATGCCTCATCTATGTCTCATCTATTTGCAGACAAGTACTATAATACCTCTTGAATGAACTGTATTCTATTCATAATTTAGTCTGGTTGATTCAAATCAACCTCCTTGCCTTAATACAGGGCTCTTCAAATCTGGGCCTCAATTCAAAATCCAGGCCATGTTTTCAATTCTCCAAGGTAGTTAGTTTAATAATTACTGATTCTGATTGGTCAGAGGCTTCACCCCTGGCTCAGAGGCAAAGGAAGGCTGGAAAACCAGCAGGGCTCGGACCTGGAGGGCCATGATTTGAATAACAGGGGCTTAAACACTGGACCAAATATACTGTCAGTTCTTCCCTGAGAGAAGTCACAATGTGATGACTAGGGGGCTACAGCACAGAGGGAACAGGATGGCCAGTCACACCTGCTGGCCACTTGGGGACTAATAGGAGAGGACAGGACAAACAACAGTACACGGTATAATAATGTCATATGGTTTAAAGGGGTTCTTGATCCAACAGGCATTTTGACATTGACAAGCTAAATTGCTGTCAATATCACAGAACATGCTTTATGTCTACAGTTGTCTATAGTGTAAAAACTCCAAGTTTGAGGGCATTACTTTAAAAATTATACAGTAAAATACCTTCAAACTCAGGACATAGTAGGTGTAATAGTTGTAACTTGTGGTATTGCGCTTTCTAGCAGACACATGACAATAATTTGTCAACAATTGGGGGTTTTACCAAAACAACATGCCCTACTTAAGATGGCATGGATTCTGAGAACAAAAAGTTGGCAAATAAGTAATCTGACTTTGACAGCCTCGTGAAACATTTCAGCCCTGAAAAATGAAGTTCAAAATGTGGGTGTTTTATGTGAAAAAATAGTTGAAATGAACTGTTTGCTTTCACATGAATAAAGCTCAGTTGCTTTTACCCGCATGTACAGTAATGTCTAAGCTTCTTTAAGAGATGTGATTATGTAGTTATGCTGGTAGCGCCAAAGGTGAAGTTTATAAATATATTTCAACATTATAGCCATTGTCAGGTCTTTATACCTGCCCATTTATTCTGTACTGAGCATGCAATATATGATTACTGTAATGAGTAGTCAACGTTGGCTTACCATCTAATATAGCCAACACCTTCACCTGTGCTATTTTTACAAGACAGTCAGTGTTATTCACGTTATGTGGGTTGTTCATAATGTTTTGGCCCATTGGAGTACAGTACACTGGCCATTATGGCAATAACTACAGCACACTTGCTTACATACAATTAGCGTAATACTTACAAATATTTGATGTTTTGGTGCCGCCTCTGTAGAATTCCAAAACGAAAAATGTTACCTGCAAGTTTTTGTCTGATTGTTAATAAAAGTACCTAGATAGAGATGGATATGTTATAATGATCACTACAGATGTGATAACAAATAACTCATTCTCTCCAGGGTGATCCTCTACTATGAGGCCTATCATACCTGGGGTAGGCCGAAGCCTTACTGTAACTCTGTAGTTGATAGACAAAATGCAAGACGGCCAGGTTGACTTTTTCTGATCACCATGATTATTATTTTATTTTTAAAATAATTTATTCTGAACAGTTTCAAATCCTGAATGTGGAACATTGTCCCTATGGGCCCCAATGTCCATTCAAAACGTTTAACCCAGGGGTGGCCAATCTTACCCAGAAAGGGCCGCTGTGTGTGCAGGTTTTCACTGCAACTCCCTAATTAGATTACTAATTGGAGGACTGATTGACTGAAGAGTCCTCACACCTGGATTTGAACGGGTGACCTACAGGTTACCCCAAAATCCTAAACTCACACCGGCCCTTTGTGGCTAAGATGGCCAACCCCTGTATTACATGGTCATCATTGTCTTTGTAATACATTTGGGCAGGGGTGGCCTTAACCACAAAGGGCCGGTGTGTGTGCAGGTTTTTGGGGTAACCTGTAGGTCAGCTGTTCAAATCCAGGTGTGAGGACTCTTCAGTCAATCAGTCCCCCAGTTACTAATCTAATTGGGGAGTCTCAGCGAAAACCCGCATACACAGCGGCCCTTTGCGGATAAGATTGGCCACCCCTGCAATAGGGTCAAGGTGGTCCATCTTTTGGCAATGTCTCTATGCACTATCGATCACTCAGGAAAGAGGGCGGCTGATAGGCTGTCACAATGCACATTATGCATTAGCAAGGTCTGAAACCTGAGCTGAGAACTCAGGAAATTCTTCATATCTAAGTAGTCTTATACCAAATCACTGCCAACCCTAATAGACTGAGCACATTATTCGGATTCTTTCAGCAGTTGCTTCAGGAATTGTAGCATTTATTGTGACGTTGGCTGCCATGAATTTTTCATGAGAAGACGCAACCGAAGCCGTGATGTAGCGCCATGTTAGAATATGAGGCGAACTATAGCGTAGTTTATGAAAGTGCTCAGGAATGGAGAATAAACAAGCTCTTTGTCACCTTGGCCAACAGGAAGGATGGAGAAGGTCACTATTATAATGAGTATAAAATATCTGTTTATAAAGACACCATGCTTGAGGCAGAACACTACAGCTCTGGAAATGGATGGGTTCATAAATGGATATTAGAGTCGGCAACAAACTTCTTTTGGTTAATCTGCAAAAACGAATGAATCATTATCCTTTATGTAGTTTGTGGTGCTGGATATGCCATTAATTGTGCATTGGGCTGCACAACTAAATTTGCTGTATGGGCTACACAACCATATATTGCTGACATTGTTTAGGGCAACAGACAAATCCAGGAGGAAAAACACGTATCTCGACAATTTTATTTTTCTCACATCCTTTTGTATATTCAGTGCATATACAGCTACTTCTGGAATAATCTGGCTACCAATCTTCAGATGATAGAAAAGATGTATCAGAGTGGAATAACCATTATGTGGTAAAAATTTAAAACTCATTAAAACTCGCTTATGTAATATATTGTATTTACTCACGTTTGTGTTTTTTCCTGCTCCGCTCGTTTATCTACGTGTTGCTCTTTTCTTGATCAGGTATGTGTTCATGATTGTGGATGAAGTTACGGGTGAAATGAAGTTTACCGCAGTCACCTCGTGTGCTCGTCTCAATACTGCCTGATATCCATGCGGTATGTGCAGTATTGATGATTATAATTGATTTTTTTCTATAACAATGTTTATAAATAACTCAACGCAACCCCTCCCCCCCCCCTTCCCATTTTAACTGCTGATCTAGGGTGACTGGTAGCAGGTGGGCTAATCCAAGGTATGTATGGACCTGACTGACAATGATGGTGATGATGGCTTGGCTGCTGCCTCCAGTTCATTACTTCCTGTGACATCCCTACAGCTCTACAGCTCTTCTGCTGGTGCTGGCAGAACGAATCAAGAACCCCTTTAAACCAGACACCAAGAACTACTGAAGAATGTAGAACAGAGTTCTTCAAATCTGGATCTCGATTCCAAATCCAGGCCTTGTCTTCAGTTCTCCCAGGTAGTTAGTTTAATAATTGCTGATTCTGATTGGTGAGAGGCTTCACACCTGACTGACAGGTAAAGGAAGGCTGGAAAACCAGTAGGGCTCGAACCTCGAGGACCGTGATTTGAATAACCCTGATCTAGAAGATCGCAGAAGTTTTCCTGCCATGTCCATACAGCTGTCCTGTACTGCGCCGCACACTGAGCTGACGTAACGCTTGCTGGGTACGCGGCGCCCCTTCTTCTCACACTTCAATGTTTTTATTTGTCTGACTATGCAGCTCAGCTTCCAGTCTGGGCGCGTGTCACCTAGCGACTAGACTATTGAAGCTTCTCCTCCAGCAGCTTTACCTGTTTCTTCTGTCGGACGTCTGCGGATGATTCGAAACAAGGCAGCGCATGTGACATTCAGTCAGCCGGAATGCTCTCACGTTACGCCCCACCTGCTCTCTCTTCGCTGGTTCACTGTAGGCGCTCGTATCAAGTTCACGTCCGTGGTGCTTGCTTTCAGGGCCATTAACTGACAGCCATCCATCCCCATCGAGGGGCTGCTCATGATCTCCGTCCCATGTCGCCCTCTTCAGTCAGTAAACCGACACTGCCTGGAGTTCCCTCCACCGTGCAAGAAGTCTCACTCCAGACATTTCGTATGTGTGATTCCCCGATGGTAGAATGAGCTGCCAACCACACTCAGTCATTGGAATGTCTCCACATCCCAATGCCATTCATGAATTCCTCTACTAGCCTAATGCCATGTTCCCTGGATGTTCTTATTGTTGCACTTCTGGCCAGTGAGTAGTCAGTAACGCTTTATATTATCCGCACCTTCCTAACGCATGCGTTATGCAATCATAGAACATTCAATACACCTTCACAATGCATTCATAATGCATCCATAGAACATTCATAAGCAGCATGTAAGTGTACCATAACATGCTAACATACTTTAACAGCTTTAACACACATTAATAACAAATATTACTTGATAATAATAAACATTATAATTAAGTAATGTAATAATGTATATTAATAACAGACATACTGGTTACACTTGTACCCAGGTGTTCATTAGAAGCTCAGCTTAGCTGCACTTACATATGCCTAGTTGACTTGATAACATGGATGCTTGTAATGTGCTATTTGCCTCACTGGTATGTCTCTTTGGACAAAAGCATCAGCTAAATTAATTAATAAATACATGCAAATGTATATTTCCAAAAGTTCCGGAAAACTTTGGTTAATGCGTGCCTTTAAATAGTCCAAGGTCTATCCATATAGTTGTGCGTGTTTGAAATGTCCCATCCAGAGTTTCTTCATGTTTCCCGAGATAGGATCCAAGCCCACTGCCATTTTCACTGATGCAGTGGTTAGAAAAAATGAGTGACAAAGGCTTCTAATACGTATATATACAAAGGCAAGTGCAACTGCTGACACAGCTGCTGCCATTCAAGACAAAATTGAATGTCACTTTCCACGTGTTAACCTTCTAGTGACACCTGCTGGTGATAATTGGTACTGAGTTGCTGGGCTGCAGATAGCCATTTTTAAAATGTATTTTCAGGATTACAATGATATATATAATTTTCATATGTTTTACGCAAAATCTATTAAAACAATGCAATGTGGCTTTTAAACTAGTTCCCCTATGTGTATTACTGGTGCATGTCTACCCTGTGATTTGAATGACCAGATGTTCGGTGGGGTGTAATTCCACGGAAGTGCACTGTCCCATGCAGTAGACACCCCCGGGTGAGGACAGCTAAATTACGGTTGTTAGGGGCAACCTGTGGAGAATGGTGCCTGCAAGATGGGATCAAACTAGGCAGTGTTTGTAATGTTTAACCCCATAATACATTTATGCATAAGAAGAAAAATATTTTTATAGAATGATTTTGTAAGTGAAATGAACATGACAGATTGGCAGGAATTGTCCATCTCTGTCCATGTGTTTGCCTTGTTTTTATAAGAGTTTCTTCTGAGAGTCCAACAGTACTCAGTAGCGCAGTATCAGTTCACAAAATTCACGTTTCGCTACAAACCTTGGTTTTGGGTTCATGGTGCGGTGCAATTTACAGCAGCAGCTTTAAAATAATTTATTGCTTAGACTGCAAGAACAAACACTATTAGGAAAAGTTGTAAACCGGTGTAAACCAATTTGTCTGTCAACGTGTCTAAATAGCAAAACCAAAGACACATTTAATTGCACATTGTAAAAATGAATAGGTAAAATTAATACAAAAAAAAATAAAATTAAAAATAAGACTGCAGTTACGAGTTAAATCCTGTATTTGCCAAGATAGACACTACCTCACCAAGTACTTGAAGAGTAAAAAATGATGGAGTTACTATGGAGTTACTACTAGTATGCATGTATGTACGAAAAGTAGATTTCAAGATCTATAAGTATACAAGCAGTAAGTCACAGCTCCTCTCGCATGTGCTGGGGGTGGATCCAGCTGGAAGACCATCTGCCCATGTGTGTGACCGGCCAGCTTCATACTTCAGTGGCGTGGAACCAGAGACCAGAGCAGATGCCGTCGACCTGCATGTTATATCGCAGAATCACAGTCACCCAGATGCTCCCGCGCAAACGCCGACGGGCATTTCATGGTCTGTCCCGTCACACGGACGTGAGGTTCGTGTCACACAAACTGCAGAAATGCACAAATAAAGGAGACATGGAGCACTGCAACAAAAGTGAGGCTGAAGAGTAACCTGTTCTTGGTATAGGGCATGTTCTACAGATATACCCTTGCTGTCCTTTACACAAATACATCCATAGCCAGCTGTACAAAAGTAACACATGTAGGAAGCTAAGCAATGAAGCAACACTCGCAAGTATTCATTCATCCAATATCACAAAAAATACTCAGTTCAGAGTTGTGGTGTGCTTGGCATCAATCCCAGAATGCATTGGGAATATAGCAGGGTATACTTCAGGGTGGGATATTTGCAGATATGGGGCCACAGTGCTACTCCTAAAAATTGTGAGCTGTGGTAATGACTTTGTATGTCAAGTAGTAAAGGCGAGTTTAATTAAACGTGTAAAAGTAACAAAACATAAAACTTAAGCAATGCATCTGAACTCATAGGCTCTGGAATTTGCATTTCATAAGTGCGTATGGGGTACAATGGAACAGAATAGAATACAACAGCCACTTTTATTGTCATTCAGAACATACACCGATTAGTGTACATAAGAACGAAATTACGTTGCATTGACTCACCATTGGTCTAGTAAAGTGTGCTAATACTAAGGTATGGAACTTAGACGGGGGGACATTTACATTCAAAGTGTTTAAAATGAGATGTTTTGGTGTGAAAATTGCAAATGGTGAAGGAGAGAGATCATGTGCCATTGAAAAGACCTAAATGCCTTTGGGACAAAAAGTCAAAGAGCAAATGTATGAATTGCGAGAAAGACATTGAATTGTGGTACTTTGTACAAAAGATTATGATGTGCTGTTAGAATGCCAGCCGCTTACCAAAGACGAGTATCCCAGATCAAGCAGGGATATGTAGGGCAATCAATCCAAATAGGCCAAAGCCATTCAGCCAAGTGTGTAAATGCAATATGGGGTCGCCCTAAACATCAGGCCTCTGTGTGGCCGTGCCCAGCGCGTCCTATGGGGGGTGAGCATCTCCATTATCATCTGGCGAATAATGAGGCAGAACCCCATTCCTAATGGATGGGGAATCGGCGTCTGCATGGCACTGCTTTGAACAAAGAAGGATCACATTCTGTGTCAAGAGCCCAAATTCTGCATTTTCGTCCAGCTAGTTCTGATTTAGTGAAGCGAGAATCTGTTTACATTTTACAAACACGTTTGCTCATTTTTATAAGAATGAAACAGGTCATAGGGGTCATCTGGATAAAATTAGTTTGTGAGCTTGTCATTAATTTTCCACCATTTAAAAGTAAAATGAAAAATTCAAAAGCCCGATGTTT
Organism: Pollimyrus isidori; assembly: GCA_019775955.2. Taxonomy (NCBI): domain Eukaryota; kingdom Metazoa; phylum Chordata; class Actinopteri; order Osteoglossiformes; family Mormyridae; genus Pollimyrus; species Pollimyrus isidori. Next base: position 27,964,004 of record JABFDZ020000109.1, read on the forward strand.
AGCCTAACTCTGCAAGCACACCACAAACCTGCTGACCGAACGCGCCATGAAGTCTCACAGGCACATATATAACAAAACAGGTGTGGATAATTACCATTTAGGATTTAAAAAAAAAACAACCACCTAAATTGGACATAATTACTGGTAACATACAGCTGTTTCAGATGAAGATATGAAATAATTAACATTACCTGGCCCTTAGGACTCCAAATCAATACAATGGTACTTGCAATGCTGGAATGTCCAGGTTTCCCAGGACAATCGAAATCTGTGAGCGTTTTCTGCTGGTCACTCATTGTCCAGTTCGCTCCTGTCATGATATTTTTTAGAAGAGGGCAGTGGATGTTTGGGTCAGGGCGGTGACCCCAGAATGGCTGTGCTTTGTCTAAGGGTGGGGGGCAGGCAAGTCTGGGCAAGAAGCGATGTTTGCCAGAGGTGGGATGGTCGTTAGGGGCGATTCTGTGCCCCTCCTTGCAGAGCTGGAGAAGGGCTGATTCACGCAACGATTTGGTTTAATTTGCTGTGTTAGGTAGCAATTAGGTTTTTAAGTTCTTGTTAAACCAACAAAAGTGCAGGCAGGTACAGTTACATTAGTGGGTGTAAAGGAGAAAACACGTCATAATTATTAAAACTTTTAAAATGGACAGATGAAAAAAAGTGAAGTAGAGCAGAACCAGTGACCAGCTCAAATGATCCAGAGAAATCTAAAACATGGTCAGCTTTATAACATTATAAGTTATTGAATATTACTGTGATTCGTACAATAACACATAAAACTGAATTTGGTATTAGTATTGAAACTGATTAAAACTGACTAAGTTGACTAGTAAAGTTGCTCTGATCACACTGTCAGTGAAACAACAGCAAGACAAATGAGCAGAAAAACGCAACGGAAACTCTAAGCGGGGGTGGCTGAACACGGGCTTTATCCGGGCACCAGTGGCTGGTAAGGCAAGGTGCTGCGGCTCCCTTTCTGATGCATGTTGGTATTCAGCTGGTGCCACGATCTAAGCTCTACAAACGAGTTAGTGTTGAGGGGCGCGCCCGTCCACGCAGCCGCGTCCACACCTCACTGGCCGCCGGCAGTGAATGGCCCTCTCTCATTCTCATCGCGGTTATTTAACTACCTATCGTTACTATGCTTTCGCGGCACTGCGCTAAACAAGGACGCCTTTTTACAGCCGCTCTAAAAGGGAGAAAGCGGGCTGGGGGGTCAAACAAGCCGAAAAGAGCTTCGATTTGGAGAGAAAGGCACAGACCACACACAATTGCATTTGCAATGAAATTAACAAGGTTTACTGTGTTCACCCTTCACACGCTCATACATCTAATATTTTAATGAAGCGATTCAACTAAAAAAAAAAGTAAATTGATTGGGTAGCCCTACTGTGACTATCAGTTCTGACCAAACCTAAACTGGATCTGCCGGCCTAACACGTGCACAGTAAGGTGGGTGTGGCCTGTGATCGAAATGTGAACATGCCAAATCCAAGGTTCAGCGGAGTGATTTTGCTCCAGCTGCCCCAGAGACTGTCTAACCCTGCTTTCTCAACAATGTACATTGCTAAGCCTGTAATAAAAATAATCTTATTGCAACTGACGTATAAAAAGCGCAGTATCCTCGTTTTTGGTGCACACGGCATAAACACCAAGCTGGTCAACTGTAACACTGCCTCGATTGAATTTTTTTTCCCCAGAACGCTTCTGAACAAAATGTCATAATACGTCATATACTGTACCGAAATCAGAAATATACTGAAAAGGGAATGCATACTGAAATGTGTATTAAATACTTTACAAAACATTTTAAATTGATTACAAAAATGAACGGCTTTTTATATAAATAAGCAGGTAATCTTAAAAGGTCCGATTATTGACGCACTTTCCGACCCATATTAATGCAGGTGCTGTTGGTGGACCTTCTAAGGGCTGTGACCGCGGTCAGGGGGTGGCTCCTTTAAGAAAATCGACCCAGCCCCATACCATGTCCCAGCCCCCTTTTAATCATTGCAGACGGGCCCACTGAGCTTCTCCTAAATCTATTCATTCCCTCCGGCTACTGTTGGCCGATTGTGTGGTTCTGTGTGTGTGTGATGCGCTGGGAAGCGCTTTTCATGCGAGTCTAGCGGCGAGGCGTGCAGAGCAGCGCGAGCACGAACAGCATCCTGGCCCCAATAGTGCAGTGAGGGAAAGTTGCGCTCAGTATTAAAAACAAAGCAAACTTTACTCAGCTACTGTAGTTAAGCGTTTCCCCGTTTCGTAAATACTGCAATCAGTAATGCTTTAGAGAGATCCTCTTTTTTGGCTGCGCATTTGTTCGCAGCATAGAATTGCTAGAAGTGATACATCGCATAAGGATTTTGTTTCGAGGACTTCAGTGTAAAAAGAAAAGAAAAATACATAAACGAAATCAAATTCTGGAAATCCGAATAAGGTAAGACATAAAATTTCGCGTAATACTAGCAATAGATAGGTTTTTTATTTTCAATGAACAATGAATGGCTGATCTGTAGGTTTCATTTTGTTGAAAATATCATAACAGAAGTTAAATCTTAGCTATCGAGCCACAGCTTTCCATCGTACACGCAGTTTAAGTTTTTTTTTGCAGTTAATTTCAGCTCGCTTAATTTTTGACTGCGTGAAGTAACCTATAGCGGCGGTTTATATGGAAAATAAGCGGCTGTGTTATCAATGTTTTTTCGTCCTGGTTCGTTTACTAAAGTTTTTAGCGATAGCGAAATAAAAGTTCATTTTGTTATAGGACCGAGCACCTTTCTGCATGATGTGTATAGTGACAGAGCCCAATAACCGTTTAGTTGTAACTCTGTTGTCATTGTCATTGTCTTCATGGAGACTGCCCCTTTGTAGATTTAAATTTATTAAAAAGGTAAACTCTTACTAAAACTTGAAATGGCCTGGTTTAACTTATCTGTAACAGCACCGCCCAAATTTTAATATTTATATATATTTAATGTTAATATTAAATTGTGCGTCATCTGAGGTGTCAAGATGCAAAATATCGGTGCCATCCTAGTGCTGACCTACAGCTGGGAATGAATGGCTATAAAGAGGATTAAACCCACCAGGTGGCGCTGCTCTGCGGTTATTATTATTATTATGATTATTATTATTATTATTATTATTATTATGATAAATAATATGACCATGACAGGCTGGTTTTATTCTAGAAACGTTATGTGAATAATACTTTCATAAGTTCAGATTGTGTCCCGGAACACATGAAATCTGCTATAAAATGATTCTAGGGTAATGCTTTCTGTAAAACTAATATGACATGTTTTGTATGTTTCTCAATCCTGAGGCACAGCTATACATTTTGGGTCCCATGAAAGCATATCGTAATGGGCCCCCAGCCCAGACCAATCCAGTTATATTCCAAATTGATTAGATGTGCCGTACATGTAATTCGACACAATATTTGAATGCTTTCCCAGCCATATGTATAATGAAACATTTTTGTGCACAGTAACCTGTGTGTTTCTTAAATTTCTGATTTAATGGATCTTTACTGTACAGCCACACTCATAATTCTAATCTCAAGATAATCAAGAGTCTTGAAATGCTCGCAGATCAAAAATAACAACGTAATACAGGATGTTGAGACAACCAGTTTGTTGTTTTGATTATAATAGTCCCTTTAGGTCATGTTTGAATCCATATCCAGGAATTTGATAATTATTATTATAATCATAATACTTGATTAATTACATTTAACATGAATATTTGTCATAAAGAACTGCTAAATGATATAATTCCCCTAAAAATACCCTTGATATTTAAAGTGTAGCAGCAGTGACGTAGAGCGAATCCAGTTCTGAAGATGTACTTATAATTAACTTTAGGTTTAATTCTTTAGAGGTACGGGACAAGTCTGCCATTGATAAATTTGGAATAGCAGAGGCTGACTGGCGCGGTTCAGAAGCTGATCCCAGCCGGTGCCAGGTTGGCAGGTTGGGGCACATGTTTGCATGGGTCACGTCTTCTGCTCGCGGCTGATTTTCCCTCAGAAGCAATTTCACCTGATCATAACAATTTGGGTCAATGTGGATCCTGGCAAATTTGCTTTGTGTCTTCAAGCCCATATTTTGTTGCTGTAACAGCAAAGCAACAGCAGCGGGGATAACGTTTGAAAAAGTTTAAGGTCCAGTTTAGAGCTGACGCCATTGATTGTAGTAATATTCAAGTAATCTAACAAACCAATTTAATGATTTCTTTGGATTCTTGGAGGAGAACGAAGAATCTGGTGTAAAACCACACAATCAATGCAGTGTTGTGTGATGACCGTGCTACCCGCTGTGCCACCATGCCACCCTGCACGATGTGTGATGTTAATATCGACATTGCATGCTATGCACATGCAACTGTCACGCCGGAGGAGCCAAACGACTGTCAGCTGGGTTAAAAAATCGTGCGCTAAGACATTTTTACTTTGTCGTAGGAAACAAAACATAGCAAAGCTCCGCAATTTTGTGGTCTCTTTTCAAGAGTATCTAGCATGTGATAATAAATTAAAAATCACCATAAAGCTGACTGCCGCCTCTTCTGGATGAGGTCTGCATGCACATTGTGAGCCAATTATAATCACACACAGTGTGGCGCATAGGTGAGAAATTTAACAAGAAAGAGTGAAGACAAGGGGGAAGATGATGGTGCAGAAGGCAGTGCTATCATTCGGCAACCGGAGGGTTGCCGGTTCGAGACCCGCTTTCTCCTGATCCCATCGAAGTGTCCTTGAGCAAGACACTGAACCCCAAATTGCTCCCGGGGTGCAGGTTGGCGCCTTGCATGGCAGCCTTCGCCACCAGTGTGGGTGGGTGAATGTGAGGCATGTATTGTAAAGCACTCCGAGTACTCGGAAGAGTAGAAAAGCGCTATATAAAATGCAGTCCATTTACCATTTACAAGAAAAGCAAACGATGGCTGGTCAGCCAAAGACATTCACCTGCTCTGTGGGAATATTCTGGATTCCATAAAGACGACATTGAACAAAGACAACTGACTAGTCGGCACTGCTGACTGTCTGTTGGCACATTAATGGCGATACCAATATACCACCAACTTATTTGAATCTTGTGGTAGATAATAAGATCTCATTGCGAATTATCGTGGGTACATTTTCAACTCATTTTCGTTTTATAAATACTTCAGTTTGTACCTGAAAAATGTTTAATATCACAACGTGAACTTCTTTCAATACCGTTCAGCCCTACTCACATAATACATAATACATAATACAGGAAGAAATGTATGTATATATATGTTTGTGTGTGTGTCTATATATA
>JABFDZ020000109.1:27989088-28015909 GCA_019775955.2 Pollimyrus isidori
GCGTTCCCTTCAGCTTACTGGTCTCTCCCGGTGCGGCGTTCTCCCTTCAGCTTACTGGTCTCTCCCGGTGCGGCGTTCTCCCTCCAGCTTACTGATCTGTCAGTGTGGTGCACTCCCTCCAGCTTACTGGTCTCTCCCGGTGCGGCGTTCTCCCTCAGGCTTACTGGTCTGTTGGTGCGGCGTGTTCCCTTCAGCTTACTGGTCTGTCCCGGTGCGGCTTTCTCCCTCCAGCTTACTGGTCTGTCGGTGTGGCACACTCCTTCCAGCTTACTGGTCTCTCCCGGTGCGGCGCGCTCCCTCCAGCGAAAACAGGAGTGTCCAGCCGGGAATCCAAGCAAATGGGGTTTATTTCACAAGGACACATGGCAACACTGGGCAACATCAATGCTAAGTCTGCCGGACCTACACTGACGCAGACTTAAGTACACTAAACAGGAGTGCGGAAATACAAGACAGGTGAGAAGCATCAGGGAAAACGAGAGGTAACGAGGTGGGCGTGGCACACATGAGGATCGTTCGGAGCGGGTCATGACATACGGACCTTTCTGTTTTGTTATTTTTTTTAGCCAAGCTAAATGGGAAATACGTTTCTCTATGTTCCAATTCCAGGAAGACTGGGGAACATGTTATTCCCAGCTGAACTGTGTCAGACACGGACATGGCTGGCTGCTGCTGCCTTGGTCAACCTGAATGACAAAGACACCTGAAAGGATTTATAGATTTCACAGCATGCTAAAGTTGTTCTTTGGTACCTGGGAATGTTCTCCTGGCATGTCACTGAATACTCCTCTGTCATTTTAAAGCTGATTTGCATTAAATGACATGTTGTAGATTTCCCTCCCATTACAGCTTATAATCATGGTTTACAGAAGCATATTTGTGCTGGTGCATAAGCATAACACCTACTTTTGAATTTAAAATCACCACAGATATTTTTAATAATATGGAAATGTACAGTTTATAGGAGTGTTTTTTTTTTTGGTACTTCACACGCTCCTCGTAAATGTGAAAGCATTATGTTTAGGGGAATTAATCTCTGTCTTCTTCTTTTGTTTCCCCGTAATGTTGAATGGCACCCATTCCAGTCTCAACGTATCTTGTCTTCCCGTTAAATGCAGGCTGGCTGCCCAGTCTCTCGGTAGAGTGGGCTACACTCCACCCTTCCTTTGGTTTCCTATCGAAAGTGATTCATCCTTATGGTGCTGTTAGTGCTGCAGGATGAGCAGCATTTAGGAAGTGTGTTGTCTCATGGTGATGTCTCAGGAACCGAAAGTGCTTCTTGGGTGGGGTCTCTTTAAGGCTGTGTCATATAGAAATAGCAGAGGTCTGTTGGATGGAAATAAAAGCAACCGATACCAAAAATAGCACTGTCTTGATGAACTGAGCAAAATACACAACTCCCATCATGTTTTACTGATACAAACAAGACTCGCTACATCAGTCAGCTCTATGTGACCACCTGTAATATAAGCTGTGGTTGCTGTTTCAAATAATGAAAACAACTGTCTAAAGCACTGTTTCCCAAACTGGTCCCCAGAGAACCTCAGTCGGGCCATGATTTTTGTTCTTACTGGGAAGGAGAAAAAATGTGGACTATATGGGGATCACTGAGGACTGGGTCAGGGAACACTGGTAGGGAGCTGGAAGGTAGCAAAAATGTGGCCCATCTGACAGAGAGCTGGGAGGTAGCAAAAATGTGATCTGTCTGGCAGGGAGCTGGGAGGTAGCAAAAATGTGGCCTATCTGGCAGAGAGCTGGGAGGAAGCAAAAATGTGGCCTGTCTGGCAAGGAGCTGGGAGGTAGCAAAAATGTGGCCTATCTGGCAGAGAGCTGGGAGGTAGTAAAAATGTGGCCTGTCTGGCAGGGAGCTGGGAGGTAGCAAAAATGTGGCCTATCTGGCAGAGAGCTGTGAGGTAGCAAAAATGTGGCCTATCTTGCAGAGAGCTGGGAGATAGCAAAAATGTGGCCTGTCTGGCAGGGAGCTGGGAGGTAGCAAAAATTTGGGCCGTCTGTGCGTCCCCAAGGACCGGGCTGGGAAACACTGGTCTAAAGGTGTGAAGTCAGCTGGCCAGGACAGCAGACCACAGAAGCATAGAGCACCACAGAAGAACACTTTCACTATTTTTCTTGGCTAGTTCAGGTTATTCCTGTTTTCTGTAGTCAATCACACAATTGTTCTCAAATTAAAAGAGATCTGATCGGCTGATTTCAGCTGTACTTCCAAATATAGGGTAAATGGTACAGTAACTGGTGCTGTTGTAGTGTAGCCTGCCTGTGTAACAATCTGGGAGCCCCTCTCCCGCTGTGATTATTTTCATTTCTCCAGCTGCTTCTGTGAATTTCTGTCGGATAATATTCTTACACCAGCCCCTCATCATGTTTCTAAAATGTTGTCGGGGCATCAACTCAGAATGAGTTTCGGTTTCCAGCTCGTTGGTGTTGTTTTCCTTCACATCCAGCATGGAGTTCTGCCATCGGAGTCACTGCCTCAGAGCCGGATCAGTTCCCTTGGCTTGTAGGCTATTCAGAAAGATCATCATCAGCGGCAGGGGACCGTCTCTCACGGGGCTGTAGTTAAACACAGATATTCTGTGGTCACTGGGTACGGAGAAGATGTTTGACACAATCAAACCAGCTGTGTGGTTTTTATAATGATGTTGCATGTTTGATTGATTGCCTTAAACCGGCATCCCTCGGTCTCTGGCGTACCATCAGTGCTGGCAGATGTGTTTATAGCACTTCCTGTCACAGCTGCTGTCTCTGACCTCTCTGTGTTCGCTGCAGATGGGTAGCATGTAGTTGTTCTGCTACTTATAATCCACACATCAAGCCCAGGGAGCAGGTTTCCTCCACCGGCCCGGAGTGGAAGCAGGGGTCTCTGCAGGGTGTTAGTGCATCACAGTATCTGATTGTGCTGAGGTCCAGTGTTCATGGAGATGGTTGGTGTACCTCCTTAATCTGATAATCAAGGCCGGAGGCAATCTCACTGCAATTTAAAGTAATCGGATTCTGTAATTAAGTGTGTAGTAGGCAGGGAATTAGATTGAAGGACCAGAAATTCATAATGACTCAGACTGGGGAAAGATGTTTGCATTATTAATTTAAAACTTGGGGAGAAGATTATGCCAGCTGATGACCTTTATTGTCTGATTATTCTTCGCACAGACAGAAGACACTCACCGACGCTACTTCATTCTCTGGAGCTATTAATGCGAGTCTCTGCTGAAAAATGCCATTGCGGTTAAGATGCATTTGCGGCCATCGTGGATAAGTTGCTCACAGCTGCCTGGAACAGGTATGTTTTGAAGATAAAGTGTAAAAATTTAAATATGCATACATTTAAGGGAGCAGTGGATACTCAAAGTAATGGTTGACGGTGGAGGAAGGAGTGTCAATTACAGCGCTGTTGGACATCATCACGATCAACATGACAATTGTGAAGGGGTTTGCTGAAATTTGCACTGCATTTGCTAAATAGGAATATGCCATCTTTGGACAATATTGTCAGTGCAGCATCATGCACAGACTAGCATTCTCAAATAAATCATTTTAACACAGATTAGAGATTAGCCTTGCCACTTCCATGAATGCATTTTTACAATTTTGACTGATCTTAGTAAACTGGGCGTTAAAATAAAGTTTTTTGTGGTGGTAACTGATGCAGAAGCCCCAGGTCCCCCCCCCCCCCCCTCAGAAAGAAGCAGGGTGCAGTCTAGTGAAGCCTGTTTACCCAGCTGTTGCCCCCCTCTCCACGCCCCGGCTCCAACAGCCCTGCCCCCACCCTCTGCCCTGTACAAAGGCCTCCTCAGGCGGTCTTCACACGTTCACTCAGATTACTCGCTCCGAAGCGGGACTCTCAAAGGCAGAGATGAAGTCTTGGCTCTTGTCTTCTAGACTTGCACATAAGCTTCACGCGGCCAGGCTGTCTAACCCTATCATATTTCAAGTGGTGAGATTTTCCATCCGATTTTATATGACCGAACTACAGGCATATAATGGAGTGCGGGAAAGACCTCTGCGCCGTAGAGTAAGTCATTATTCCTTGTCACATGCTGTCTGCCTGGGCACATGCATGGTGAGGCTGGATCCATCAAGGTGAGTTTCCCTGGAAACCATGTGACCGTCCTGCAGCGAGGCTCATGAGCCAGGCAGCCAAGCATTAAATTACAACAGGGATCGAAACTGGCTGGTGGAAGGTGGGCCCCATATCTGGACTGACATATATTTGTCTGTAGCTCTTTGGAATGAATGAAATGCCCCCCACTTACAGTACTAGAAAATGTGAAGCCCATGTGTCACTGTAGGAGAGCGTCACCACTGGTGCCCCTTAGGCATCAGCGCGCTAGGCAACCGCCTGGGTCGCCTGTAGGGGGGAACGGTCATGACTGGCCGATTGGTTTAGCTAGCGGTGCTGCCTGGTAGGGTTGGTGCTACATGAGTGGTTGAGGGTGGCATCTCAGGGAATCGTGGTTTGAGCAGCGGGCAAAGAGACACACAGAAGTACTGAGGCCCAGTGATCCACCCTGAGGATTCTGTGCGACACAGTTAAGGACAGACCTGCTCCATCCATCATTATGGACTCCGGCTATAGAGTGCGGTGCAGTCTTAGGTTAAATAATGGGGGGGTGGATTAATTAAATGAGGAACGATATTGAAATTGCTGCAGTGTTTATGGCCCTACTGCACCCACTGATTATAATCACTGTCAAATGAGCTGCATGAGTGTGACTTATTTTAATGTTGATCGGTCATTAAGGTTTGCTGTATTTCATCAGCATTCTGGCAGGATTAAGGACTTCGTATTTGTCGTCTTGTCCGTACGATCGCATCGTCTGATTTGTCGTTGCCATGCTTTGACTTTATCAGTGAGCAAGCGCATGCTGTCGCCGCCGGGGGATTCTCCGGAACCGCTTTAAGAAGCGTTCCTCGGGACGTGCGAGTCTCGGAAAACAGAAGGGCAGGGCGAGTTTGCATATGACCACAGAGGAAGGGGAGCTCACTGCGTGGGAAATGCCCCTAGACGGGCGGCAGGCTAATCGCACAGCCAAGCAGAAAAGGTTTAGGAGTGTTCCTGACAGAAAGGGAACTGCATCCTGCCCTTTGTCCAGTTCTCTGTATGTATCTCATACAGAAGAATACTGCTCATAGTGCTGCGTAACAGGCTGTTTTGATGCGCATGAGTGAAGGTAAATTGACACGTCAAGTTTGGTCTTCTTTAAGGCATAGTAATATCTACCTCGATTACCTCGTTGGCCTTTTTGATGTGACAAATCAGTGCAGATATCTGGGAGTCATAATGTTCTGTTTTGCTCATTATTCTCCTGCACCCCCCCCCCCCACCGGGGACACTGTGTATTCTCTTACTCTTCAATTTACAACATGGTCACTCTATCTCTGAAGAAGCAGAGCAGTGGTGACTAGCTGAGGTGAGTTAGATCCCTGCTCCTTCCTGGTGGCGTCTGCTTTCCATCCAAGCAGCTGAGGCACAGTGGCTGGCTGTCATGAAGCTCTGCTGATCTCTGATGCCTCCAGGGTGTTTAGCTCATTCGGCCATGCGGGGCTTTCTGCTTTTCGATTGGCTTGCTGTGTCATGGGCATCGAGTAGGATGGGTGGGGCTTCCATAGGCGTGAGGATGGGAAGGGTCTCTTGTATTTTTATTCAGGCTAACAGACAAGCTTTGAAGAGCAAATGCAAGGCTACTGTAACAAAAAACAACAGTGAATAAACGAATTTGTCATTATTGGTTCATTTAGCACAATGGGGAGGACTATAGAGGTTTCATCAAATTCAAATATGTTCTTAAAAACAAGTCGGTCGCTCACTGCGCTGTTTAGTTAGTTAAGCTTTCATCGTGTTTGTTTTCATCTGGCTCCACGGCCGCCCATTTTCCATATGTGCTTTTATTCTCCCCAGTGCCGCTCCTCAAATTTCTGTCAAACATGTGTGTTGAGCCAGACGAAAATATGACAACTTGGCCGGGCCAGCAGCGTGCGCAGGCATCGGGAACTTCCGGAGGCTTCTCTGAGTCGCCGTGCTGCTCGGTGTTACGGGCTGCGGGTCAAGGGCATGAACAGCTGCACACACACGACCGGAGCACATGCATCATGCGGCCTGTTGTAGTCTGAGATTGGTCCTTCTCCAGTTTATTAAGATGCCTGGATGCAATGAGCTAAGGGTGCATTGCAAAAACAACCCACATCAACACACCAAATCAACATGTTTCTGAACAGGCATAAACCCCACGGCTGAGTCCTTTTAAAGAATGGTGTGAGAGAGCTGCGTGGGTTATTAAATCCTGGCTTCCCTGGGGGAAATTAATTGGTCCGTGTGCGTGCTATAGCCCCCCCTCCCCCCCCCCCATCGCACTGCACTGATCCATAATTGATGCCACCGCCAGGTGTTACTTGTCTGGGGCGGGGACGTAGCCCCCAGGGAGCCGCTATGCTTTTGACGCTGGCTAACCAATAAGGAGGCTCCCCACCCCCTGTGGCCGTCCTGAGGGAGAGGGACACAGAATTCCCTGTTTTCAGGGAAATCTCATGTGGGAAGCACTGTTCTCCCCTCCTCCGCCACTTTCCCCGCGTTGCAGGGTGCGAGCCAACGAGAGAAAGCCGGGAAACGCGAGTCCGAGGCAGCTAAGGCCTCGACTCGAGCTGTTTATTTAAGTCATTGTAAGTAATGTATAACTGGCACACGGACAGATCAAGGGCGAATTGCACAGCTAATGAGGTGGGGGGGGCGGGGGGGTGGTAAATTATGCATATCTAAGCAGTAAATTTGCAGTTTGAGTAGTTTTGTCAAAAGACTGGGAAGGACTGGCAGACATTGGGCGTGTGCTTTTGTTTCTTAGAATGAAGAACACGACGAGTTCAGCATTAAAGAACAAATGCTGCATTCATGCCTAACCATCTCTGACTAGAGTGCATCCCCTTGATGGCAGCGAGAGATTTAACAGCCTGTTTGCGTATTGTTTAGGTTTTTCGTGTGATGTTCTGTCGCCTTATGTGTGTGCGGTGAGACGCCCGAGTCTGCGTGTGAGATGGCATTCAGGCTGTGTGCTTCCTGTCAGTGTCCATCAAGATAGTAGAGAGGAATGAGAATTAGTCCTGAAAGAGGCTGCCTTTTCATTCACCTTGGCTCCCGTCGGAGAGGCGCGCTAACGGGCGATGACATTGGTGGAAAGGGGGATTTCGGAGCGATTCAGCCAAAAGCCTCATGGGGGGTAGGGGGACACACGTCTGCTCAAAACAGACATTGCTGCGGAGGATGGAGGGATGGAGGGAAGAGGAAGGTGAATCTCTCAGTGCGAGATGTTAAGATTGCAAGCTTCAGTGTTTGGTGGACTAAGGGGCAGAATCTTCCCCCCCCTCCCCTTAGCTAGAGAGAAGATGAACCTGCCTCCCCCCCGTCAGGATTCTACCGGTCCCCCTCTCCAGAGGTTCCACCTTCTGTCACTCCTTTTGTTTCCCATTGCATCCCTTGTTCCTCCACTGGCCATGTGTCATTCCGCTTTGTAGGCCACAGATGCACTATTTTTACCTCCTCTGGGCGACGTCAAGCGGACCCTCACGATCATTAATATACCGCTATAGAAATCTGTCAAAGCCATTGATTCTCTGTCATGGTTAAGTGGAAGAAAGGAAAGACTGAGTGTTGGGAGGGCCTGCTGTGTATGTGCGTCTGCACACGTGCGCCTGGATGTGCACGCTTACGTTTACCGTATGCTGTAATGTGAGTCGATTAATCAGAGCAGTCCAATCTCCGTCATTCATGCATGCTGCCCCCACTCTGTGAGCAGCAGGGGGCAACAACTGGGGAATCCTATGGACACTCATTGTCTTTCTAATGACATTTCCCAGTCCTTGTTCCTAGGATTGGCGTGTGTGTGTGTGTGTGTGTGTTGGGGGGGGCTTTGTCACACGCCTGCCTTCACATGTATTCCCTGTGTACATTGATATGATAACCGATCGGAAGTATCGTCAGATGTGGGCAGCATTGAGACATAGATAGGCAGGAATTTCCCAGCAATTACAGAGAGGATGGTTTAGATTTTTTCTAAAGCGTATTTAATCAAGCACGGTTTTGCCTGTGTGAGTGATACATTTGTTATTATTGCTTGTCCAGATTTCACACACAGATTTCTTTTGACTTTTAATGAGCATTCATAAGAAGCGTTCCTGATTCGGCGATAAAATGCGGCATTCTGCAAGACAGCCTCACAAGTTCACTGGCCTTGTGGTTGCAATCTCCTCCCTTGTGTGTTTGGTCCGCAGATCAGTCAAAGGACCTCTCTGTCTGGCACTCCTTCTTAGAATCGGACGGGGTCACTGACCGTGGAGTGTGCTGGCGTCCTGCCCAGGGGGGCGTACTCGGAAGGGGGCAAACGGGACAGAGCTTGAACTTGACTTTTGACAGAAGGGACGCAGAAGCACATTCATGGCTTGGAGCTGTGTGAGACCCCAGAGAGCAGCGACGCTTTAATCGATAGCTTCTTCCACATGGCTGATCTGTCGACTGCATGTCTTAATGAAGGTTGTTTACATTTATTACATCAGCACGCTTGCTGAGCTTGCTAGAAGAGGAACCCAGAGGGTCTCTGAGTCACGGTCTTCCGTTCAGCCTACGTCCGTATTTCGGCAGCGGATCCGTTTCAGTGAGTCGTGGGTCTCGCTAACTGGGAGCACCATGGCAGTGAGAGGCTCCCAGCCAGCGCCTTCCTCTGCATTGTTCCCCTGTGTGATACTCACTGCCCCCTCATCTGGAAGGGCCGCCCTGCGGTCAGGGTGTGAGATTTTACAACTCTGTGTGATCTGAGCTAAGACATCTCAAGCGTCTCTGCTTCCCCTTTTGGGCCGATAGGTGACGAGGTTTAGAGCAGGACCGACGCGTTCCAGGGGCTCGCTGTCCTCATTTTACCACATCTTGTCTTTTTAAGTCAGTATTGAGAGAGGAGGTTCCATATCAGGCCTTGATACATATTCTTTGGCTGTTCCAGAGTCATATGGGAAAGTCCTGGTGTTATCAGAGGAGGGAGTATCTACATCTATATCTCAATTATGTCTCTAAAGGAAACAAAATTCTGTTTGGGCTCAAGAGCTGAGAGTGCTGTGTGTGTGTGTGTGTGTGTGTGTGTGTGTGTGTGTGTGTGTGTGTGTGTATGCGTGTGTGTGTCTATCTGCCTGTGTCCCTCTGTGTGCGTGTGTGTCTGTATTGATGCACTGAAATAGAGAGGCACGTTTCTATGAGTTTTCGCACAGCACTTTTTAAACTGTGCAGTGTTAAGGAGCCAGAGGATCCGGCATTTATGGACCTTGTTGGGGTCTCCATGAGCTCCCACCGGCAGCAGGTCAGTGTATCCCTAAAGCATCAATGTGTACATGCATATGTAGGTACCCTTCTTTCCTCAACATATATGCCTTTACTCCATTTCTGAGGCCTCAGGCACATTTTGAGCCATTTTCTAGAGTGAGAAATAAGCCAGTGACTTGCTGCTTACCCTGACTGGGGACTTGTAATCTGTGCTTTATGGGATGGCTGGAATAAACCTCTTATACTGAATGGGGGGCATTGCTGAGGAGTACTGGGTGATAAGGAGTGAGGGGGCAACTTGGACAGGGGGCTCAGGTGCGCTGAGCAGGAGAAATCAAAGTTAAACTCCCTTCATTTGGATTAAGAAACGCCGCAAGCTTCCTTGTTTTGTGAGTCCTGAGAGTCAATTTTTGTGGTAATCATTCTCCTAAGGCCAGCTTTACATTTTGTGGCAGTTTGCTGTTCTTCGATCTTTAATGCGCTCCAAAGATATCAGAGTTTGGTCTCTTTGTGTTGGACCTAATAATGTTTATGGATTTCTGTGAAATGCAAACTCTCCATTTTTGAGTCATACACATAAGTGTTGTTTAAACTGTACTTGATCTATCCGCTAAGTAAACCGTTTCACCAAACAGCAGAACTGACAATTAGCATTTACTGATAAAAGATGGCTTTGATGATAATGTTGTTTGCTGTCACATCTACAAAGTGAAGCGTACCTGTTACTTGCACTGCGAGACAAACTCAGCGGCGTATCAGAGTGTATTTTTAAGACAAGAGAATTCTAAGTAAAATGTAAAGAACACGGTAATACGCCGTGTCTGGAGGATGTAGACCTCATGTGACTAATGTTGCCTAAACTTTAAGGACGACTACAAAACGAAATGTAGTGGTAGTGATGGCCTCCTGGACCCAGCGGTGGGTCTGGCTATGGCCATGAGTCAAACGCATCAAGAGCTTCTCGTACTTTAGCAGCGACATTCATGTCTCTGGTGACTCTTACTATGAAGTCAGCAGATGGATTGTGAGAGCATGGAGGGGGGTCATGAGGTCGCTGGAAAGGGGTGTGTGGTGCCCCCAAAATCTTTGTAAGAGGACAAAGGTTCAAGTCTTTAGAGTTCTGGTGCTCCTCGTCTTAACTGTTTGGCTGCAAGACATGGATGCTGTCCAGTGACCTGAGATGAAGACTGGACTCCTTTGGTCTCTCTGTGTTGAGCGAGCTGTCGCCCAGGGAGTCTCAAATGAGGCACATTACCTGCATTGTGGGGGAGCGTCAGTCACAGCACTATGGTCATGTGACACGTTTCCCGGGGGGTGATCCGGCCCGCAGGGTCCTCACTGCTGAGGACCTCAGTGGCTGGACCAGGCTGAGGGGACGTCAGTGTCCCCTTGCTCTTTGCTGGCCATTTCTGGAAGGTGGGCCTGGACTGCATGTCTGCCTGGGGGGTCACCAGCTGGAATCCCGAGGTGTTTCGTCATGCAGTGGGTGTGGCTACGGGCCGTTCTAGTGCATGCCCCTCAACCTGACCTGACCAGTAGTAATGGTAAGATTGCAGTCCTGCTTTTTGTTAGACAAGAAGGAATGTTAAAAATGGAAAAGATAAAAGATGATTTTAGTGACCCAGCCAAATTCAAACAAGGTATAAACAACCACATATTAATAAATATACTGGATAATTTTTGGTACCCTTTGGTATCCTAATATTTACGTCATCCACATTCCCAGTAATACTTAAATTTATAGGTTCAGGTCAGTCCAGTGTTCCAAGATCAATGCAGACTTTATTAGAGCTTGAGTGGTCCGAGAGAATGCAGAGAGGTGTGAATTGTATGAGAAACATACATGACAGATGACTTATAAGGCGAAGCAAAAGAAAGGACATGGAGAGAAGCACAGGGGCAATATAATGTTCGGCCAGCTGGGAAAGAGGAGCGATCTGGAGAATTTCACATCCACCAGCGAGAGAGAGCTCACTGACGTGTGCAGCGTCCTGTGAGTGTTCAGCAGAGCCCCAGAACCTGCTCTCTGTGCTGCTCCTGACCTTTCAGCTACATTGCTGGAAGGTCGTGCTTCTCAGACACTTTTTTTTAGACTGAAACCACCATAGTCAATTTGTGTAGTTTTTTTTTTTTTTTTTCAAATATATACATAAATACTCATTATGGAAACCATTGGAGGAGTACAAAGACAGCCATTGTGAGAATACACACTTGTGCATGCTGCATATTACTCTAGACGGCCATGCTAATATTTACATATTCGGCAGCTCCCTTGTTGATGGTCAGAGCAGACAGAAAGCTGCCTGTGTGTGCGGCAGCCGTACAAGGGGGCTCTATAAGATTCCAGTAATGATGCAGGTTTGTCTGCACTGCCCATTTGGAAGGACAAGGCTACACCTTTGAAAGCGACTTTTATGCAGCGAAAGGGAAAACAAACAACCTTCCAGTGTTTCGACGGATTCCTAAAGCAAAACAGGCAACTGTGTTAGTGAACCGACAGCCAACACTTTGCACATTGACTCTGACCTTAGTGCCGTCTGCTATGTGAAGATATGTTACTCTGTTACCGATGGCTCATCTCGGAACAGGACATGTGTCTTTTACTCATGCGTGTGACTAGGATTGCCCGATCCTGGCAAAAATCACAATCACAATTATTGTGGTTAATACTGAGATCACAATTGTTTAACATGATTACTCATTGGCTTTGGAAATATTGTGCATTTATTGAACTTTAAAAAAAACTTTTTTTAAAAGTGGATTTCTTTGAACTCTAGATATAATTCAACTGAGAAACAAATAAAAATGGCCTACAAAGGGAGGTAATGGATGTATAATGCAAGACAAAACGGGAGCATCGTTACGGAACGAAATGAGGCACAATAATTGTTTTGTCTTGCTCTTGATTGTTTTGATAATTGTTGGAAGCCAAAATCATAATTCAAATTAGAGTTAAATTGTCCAGCCCTAGTATACAGCATATATGCTTTTCTCCCATCTATTCTCACAACTGCATGAGCTTCTGAAAAAAACAACACAGGCACCTCCTGTATGCACTTGCTGTATTGAATCCTGGTGTGCGGCTGAGTTAGAAGCCTATAGTGGGTCGTTCTTGATTGATCAAGTTCCACAGTCTCCTCTGTTCCCTTTTGGTAAACCAGCATCTGAAGTATGTCAATCACTTTCACGTGTGTAATGGGGTAATGTTATGTAATGTCAGAGTATGACAAGGAGCAACGTTTTTATATTAGTTATTGAGTCAATAGGATTTTCCTAGTCTGTTTGAGAAAAAAATGTATTAAAATGTGCTGTTAAGTGACAAATGTCTCAGAAATGGGATTTCATAGTTTGATTTTGTAATGTTCATTCTTGCCATTCCTTTCTAGAGCAACTAGAAAATATGTTGAATAGGAAGCATTCTTTCAGAGGAAGAAAAAGACCATAGATCTCTTATAGTTTGAGTGAACTTCTATGCCTGTGCACACAAAATAAAAGTATGAGACATAGACTGAGGTTTAACACAATGGTGAAGCATTCTGTATGTCCCTGGGAAGGATTTTAGTAGCTGGTTCCTACCCCATTGGGCCCATATTTTGGTCAGTTGGAGGCAGTGTACACACAGTGGCTTATTGTCCTGGCGCTGCTCTGTGCGGTCGCTGTGTTCTCCAGATGGCCCCCCCCTCCACCCCCCCACAAGCGTTCACTAGAACTGTCACCGTCTTTGTGGCACTGCCGTTCCTCGTTGGCCCGCCTCTATTCTGACGATCTCTTCCGTGGCCTCACTGTCACTGCTCCTTTTCCCACAATTTAGACACTCAAGCTTTTTTTTTTTTTCCCTGCGGTGACAGTATTTGTGAAGGAAATATTTGCGTTTCATGTTCTGCTGGCTGCTGAGGGACGTTGGGCCTGGAAACTTAGATGGTTCACGCTAGTGATACAGTGGAATGAGTTTGAAAGTGTCATACCGTTTGTCATTGAAATGGAAGTAGGATCGGTTAATCACCTTAAGTTTATTACTTGGAGGTTATCTAGTTGTGGGGGGAGCACAGTGACACAATGGTTAGCACCACTGCCTGACACCTCGGGGACCAGGGTTCAAGTCTCTGATATGGCTCCATGTGTGTGGCATTTGCACGGTCTTCCCATGTCATTGTGGGGTTTACTTTGGGTACTCCAGCCCCCCCCAGTCCAAACATGCTGAGGTTAATTGGAGTTACCAAATTGCCAGTGTGTGCGAGTGAATGGTGTGTGAGTGTGCCCTGTGATGGGTTGGCCCCCCCATCTTCGCTTGTACCCATAGACTTCTGACTCCCCACAACGCAGATACAGAAGATGGATGGATTATTCAGCACATACAATGAATTATTAAATGAGATGGGTTTGTACTGTACACTCAGCAAACAATTGATTTGACTATTACACTGTTGTCTGTAGCATGTGGATGGGACCCACCAGTCTGGCACCAGCAATTATGCTGCATTTAAAATCACACATTAGATCACACATTATAGGCTTAGCTGTACAGTGACTGAGCCACCTGATCTTCTCTACGCAGTGATCTTGAGTGTCTAGTAAGGTGCCTATAAATAAAATGTATTATTATTATTATAATTATTATTACATGCTTTATATATTCTGATGTAGCTGCATGATTGGCTATTTGTAGGATCAGGCTGTTTGCATTACCAAGCAGGTGTACCTAATAAAGTGGCCACTAGGTTTCTGCTATGCTTGCAAACTGAAAGAGTTTTAAAATTTTGGTTTTTTTTTTTGAAAATCTGAGCAGAGACTTAGATCTGTGCAGGTCTTCATTAGCAGCAGTGACGGGCTGTTGTATTACAGTGGTAATTGAGAAAGATTTGGACGAGTTAGGACATGGATGAAATTAGAGTGCAAGGGCCAGTCAGTGAGGATGTCTCAGGCTCTCCCTTTCATCTGGAGACCATGGCCTGTTGTCAGGGCAACTGGAACACCAAAGGGCATTTTTAGCCTGCTCTGCAGCATGAAAGAGGGCTCCTTTTCTGAATGAAAGGACGTGTTGTGGCGGGCCGTGTACGCAGCGAGTGTACAAACATGAATAAGCATGTCCTGGGAAAATAAAACGAACCACACGCTGAAGCGTCATCATTGAAACAGTGGCCTGTTGTGAACTCAGTCGACTTAAACAGTCATTTGGGGAAAAACCTTCTCATCATACTCAAGCCATGTTTGTGCTGCCATTTTTCAATCATAACCTTTTGTGTACCTGCAGTTAGCTGACTGGGTAAGTGGTACCTGTACCATCTGAGAGTCAGCACCCCCATCTGAGAGTCAAAGCTCCCATCTGAGAGTCAGCGCGCTATCTGAGAGTCAGCACCCCCTCTGAGAGTCAAAGCTCCCAACTGAGAGTCAGCATCCCCATCTGAGAGTCAGTGCGCCATCTGAGAGTCAGTGCGCCATCAGATCAGTGCGCCATCTGAGAGTCAGCACCCCCCCTCTGAGAGTCAAAGCTCCCAACTGAGAGTTATTGCCCCCATCTGAGAGTCAGCACCCCCCTCTGACAGTCAGCGCCTCATCTAAGAGTTAGCATCCCCATCTGAGAGTCAATGCGCCACTTTTTCCCACGTTTTTAAATTTTCACGGTAGTTGCGCACAAATTGCGGACACTGCATGAGTTTGGCTTCCAGCCCCTACTACAGGCTGTCATTACTACTGATGTACTGATGTAAGGAGGAGGCTGATGGGTGATAAACACTTGAATATAAAACAAGCCCCTGACATGTCAGTGTGGTTTATGTAGTGTTTCGGCTGCGTGTGGGGTTAGAAAAGCAGCCCTACACCACACCACATGACCCCCTACGCGTCAGCTGAGGTGTGCGTGCATTCCCGATGATGACAACCTAAATTTGGATTTACTCATACTGTACATGGTGTCTAAAAACAGCCATCTGTGATTTCATCAACGGGATGGGCAGCTGTACTAACGGTGCAGTCAGCAATATCCCTTATCTGCTGTTACTTCATTACTTTATGAAGTTTACTTCATTCAGTTTATGTGAATGAATTATAGATGATTTTGTTATATTTCTCCTTCTCCTACCTGTCTTGGGTTGTAATTGCCTGGAGAATTTTACAGTTAAATCTTTGGTAACATTTATGGTGATGTTAGGGTTTCAGAGAAATGCTGTGGTTGAAAGGAAGCCTGATGATGTCACCCGCCCCCGTTGTACTGTGGGCGGAGTCAATCCCCTTGCCTCTCCTTGGCTGTGCTATGCAGGAAGTGCTTGCCAACCTCAGAACTGATGGCTTTCAATGTATACAGGCTGAGCACTTAGATACCCGACTAGATAGATTAATTTTCTTATCCAGTGTAGCCTTTTTTGTCTGCTGCTGTTTGAAAACCAATAACCCAAGAGCACCAACTTTGAAAACTATGGGAAAGATGAAGAAGACAGTCTTTTC
The DNA here is from genome assembly GCA_019775955.2 of Pollimyrus isidori. Lineage (NCBI taxonomy): Eukaryota > Metazoa > Chordata > Actinopteri > Osteoglossiformes > Mormyridae > Pollimyrus > Pollimyrus isidori. The sequence goes on from JABFDZ020000109.1 coordinate 28,004,840, forward strand.
CTTCACATTTGAGATACCACCCTCAAAAAGTCAGCTGTAAGTTTCAAAGAGAATGTTTGTTTATTTTTTTTTATGGTTCACCAGCTGGTGTACAGAGGAGCCACAAAAGCAGTGACAGATGCCCCAGGACGCTCTCCAGTGACTGTCTTCATTCCACCAATTATGGTGATGGTGCTTAGTGCATCATAGGCTCTTTAAACTTTTATACCGCCCTGGTTGGCGTATGCTTCGCGCAGTATGATGACATCACTCATCGGTAGCATTGCTAATGGCGCTCTCTTGTGGGAGGGGCTTAAGGCTGACCCCTTTCAAGCTAGTCATCAGCTTACCCCTGAAAGTAGCCCCCCTCCCCCCACCGTGGAAGGGGTCTGAGAATAAACGCTGGTCCTTCTTTAATTATTGAGAAGGTTTTTCAGTAACCCCCATAAACTGGAGAAACCAAGTCTGCTTATACAAAAGGGGACGTTTAGTTTGGTGTATAGCGGCACGCCTTGTGACCTGCAGATGGCTACCAGCTCTGGGCCAGGCAGGCGGGCATCTGTGGCCGCGTGTTTTTACTGTGGTTGTCTCTTCACTTATTTATCAGCATGAAAAGCGTGACTGCAAGGTGGAAGTCAGAGGCCTGACGGAGCGAGACTCTGAGACGACAAGGTAACCCTGCGAGGCTGTCGCTGAGCCCGGACCAGCCCAGGCCAGGAAGCTGCTGGAAGCTGCCTTCGCACGTCTGTCTGACTCCTGAGATTTGTTCTGATTTGTCTGCTTTGTTTTTGAACGAAAAGGGAGTGTTTCTGGAAGGCGGGGATGGACAGGAGTTATTTTTAGAGCGTTGCTGTAAGTTTATGACATGCTTGGTGTACAGAGGAAGGATGCATGAAGGATATGGTGACAGCAGAGTTCTCCCATGATAGAGAGCTAGAGGTCAGACTGTGGAAACAGCCTGTAGAACATTCTCTCTCCTCCTCCAGAACCTTCCTTATTTGAATGTATGCTTTTTGGGTGATAATGATTTGTGAGGCACCAGCTGTTACTTTTTAAAAAAAAAATAGTTTGTAAGACAACTCCTTTGTCCTGTTTTTGCAGTTGTTAAGAGTTATATCAGACGTAAGACTATCTGTGCAGTTTCATCTCTGATATGTTTAAAGTGCTTTATCGTTTCCGGCTGCTTTTCTAGGCTATTTTCTAGATGGTGAGAGAGCTGTCAATGGACCACAAACTTCTCTGTTCCATGGGAAAGATTCCTCACTGCTTCTCTAACCACTGGTAATTAAGAGGTGACCCACCCAGTCAGAAAATTACCCCTCTCGAAATGATAGGTTGTTTTGTTACTTTTTCCCGGTCTTGTAATTGAACCAGTAGAAGGTGTTTGTTTTGCACCGAGCCTCAAAACATTGAATGTGATTCCTCTCGCAGTTTGCACACAAAGTCATTCGGTCAGTGTTTCTGCAAATTCATCTGGCGAGAGAGACGGGGTTCAATGGCGGTACTGCTATGATTGCGTTGCTGCGACCGGTAATCTTGGTCAGTCGATCCTGCAGCCGACTCGGTCACTAACCCCTGAGGGGTGCGGACTTAGCAGTCGATGAGGCGCAGCATCGGAGTCAAAGTGAAAATGACTGGCCTCTGCCTCTGGAAACACTGGCACTCTGCGGTGCAGCTACGCTGTCCAGCTGGTGCCCTATTGCTGCTCTACGCCTTTTGGCTTCCAGGACTCTGCGAGCCTCCGGCTTATGGCCTCATCCAGCTGCTGCCAGGCTGGCTTGACTCTGATGCAGGATATGAGCTCTGATGCAGCCCCCTGTCTCCTATGGGGCTTCCTCCCAATGCCCAGGGCAGCTCTCTGAAAGGATGCAATAAGTAACTAACCCAGGGTGATGGAAAAAAAGAGGTCTTCGTGTAATTGTGAGATATTGCTCAAGTTGATCAGCTGGCAATGCTTCATCTGGGCTGGAGCTATTGTCTGAGCACTCTATAAATAACCACCAGAATGGCAAAACAAAGACATCAGCAGTCCAGCTCAGTCATGGAAGCCAAAGGCTATGAGGCGAAGAGGCTTGTGCCTTTGGACTTGCTCATTATGCAATTTCATGCAAGCGAACCCTTTTTTGATTTCTGCTGCAGTTCACGACTGCCGTGACATTGTCCTGGGTGGAATTAGCAGGCAGGATGTGAGCCTGTGCCTTTTGAGGATGGTCAGCGATGTTTTGGGTTAGGCTTCCACCAATGAGACTAGTGTTTCCTGTCCTTTAATCATTTCTTTTTTGTCTCCTTCAGTATAAAATTATTGCTGAAATGTCACTTCCGGACTGGGAACTTTGGCCTGTTAGAACTTGCGTTGTGCCAGAAAGTGGTCAGAAGACCTGTGGAGAACACAGAGCTAGTGGTGTTAGCCTGCTTTGCGGTCAGTGGCTTCCTGCGCTTAGGGTAATTAATACAAATCCTTCCCAGAATGCTCGCTGGCCCTCCTGTATATCCTGGTACAGTTCTTGTTGACTTGAGTCTCAGTAAGACGTGCCCCCGCGACCCCTCTGTCGTGACTCATTTACGACCCCTCGAGCCACCTGAGTTTCAGAACCCGTTTAACCCCCAGGCCTGCAGCTCTTCCATAGGAATTGCCTGTGAAAGGTCTGCATCCTGTTTCCTGCACGCTCTGAAAGCGCCTTAAAAAAAATCCACAGAGCTCCCGGTTATTCGGGGAGGAGCCATGAGCAGATTATAGCGTATAATTTATTTGAGCTTTTTCTTCAATTAATTGCACATTGGCTAATGTTGTTCTGACTTGATTTTGTGGTTCTAATCAATAATAGGGACAATGGGCTGGGTTTCTCTTGCGAGAGTGAGCGGTCCCAGAAGAGCCCTGCTAATTATTCCCATGCCAGAAAGTGCTTGATTGTTGTCCCTGAGAAGGGCAGAACATTTCATAATCACTACAAGTGACAAATGTGAAGACTCACTGGCACAATGGTCCCCTGGCTCACTGCTTGCTCCCATAATTCACCAGGCCGTGTGAAAATACAGAAGCGGTTTTAGCATGGCTTCTTAAGTGATTGGGGCAGACAGTTACAGTCTCTCAATATTCATAAGTAGCAGTTAAGATTTCCGTATGATGAAAGGGAGCTGTCAACATTCACTGGATATTCGATGCTGTAGCTTCATTCCAACGTCTCCTGTCATCACTGTATTGAATACATGACATGTGATGATGTGTCATAGCTGATTAGTAGGGCTGGGTGATACAGACCAAAAACCGTATCTCGTTATCTTCTCTAAAATGGGCTAAATGTTGAGTTTTAAGTCTAAAATACACGTGAAATGTCACACTATTAAAACTTCATTAAAACCGTGTGTGACAAATAAAAAATAAAAAAATACACTACAAAAATATAAACTGTAAACCTATATTATATTTGTAAGTATATTACAAATATTGCAAATTCTGACATTTTTATCATCTGAGACACCTGGCAATTTTTCCTTAAACATAATGAACCGCATGACAATGACTGCCGTTCCCGCCCTCCGCTTCACAGTGAGTCCCTACGTTAATGCTGCGCCTTTAGCTGTCAGTTCTGGGATTCTGTGCAATGTTATGACCAAAGATCTCATGCTGCTTACAACCAGGAAGGAATTATTGGTGTTTATTCAAACTCTTTAATAGAATCCTAATTTCAACACGGTAAAACTATATCGTCCTATATCTTATTTAAGAATATGCTGGTATACCATAAAAAAAACAATATACTGTCCAGCACAGTAAGTATTTGTGATACATTTGTACAGCAGGTAGCAGTTACAGTTTCTGACCCTTACATGATTATTTAAAAATGTAAATGAATGAAATGGCTAAGTGGAAGATGGCCCTTTGTGTCTGTTAATGGTGCCTCTGTCAGGCCATATGTATCACTCGCCCCCGGCAGATGCTAAGTGTACCTTTGTACCTCTGGGACAGAATCACACAGCACATTATTATAAATTTCCTGTACAGACACATTTAGTAGATGCAATAATATTCTCATTTTAAGAAGATTATGTTTTTCTTTTATATATGTTTTTTACATGTTTTTTTATATATGTTTTTTTTTTTTTAACTGTGCTGCCATGCTGAGTATGTGCTTACGTTTCTCCACCGGGTACCTCCAAGGTGTAGGACTAACAGCTGTCGCGTCGCCCTCGTTGCCTCCTGCCTTAAGCCAACCGTGTCCTTTGAATGAGGTCCGAGGGTGTGTCTGTAAACTTCACATCTAAACAAATGGCTGCGTTGACTGGCTTGGAGGCGTCGGCCTGACCTTTCTGTGTGAACATAAGGCAGCGAAATGATTTTTCAGAGAAACCGCCGTTTGTAGACAAACGTGAGTTCTGGTGTTCACAACAGACAGGTGGGAATTAGACTGGAATTCAGGCTGTCCAAAGTCTCTTACCACTATATTGTTCTAATTTATGTTTCTGCTTTACATACAAGCACTGTGGGTTTGTAAGTAACTTACAGTACTCTTCAGTGCTGGGTCAGCTCTCGCCAGCTGTCTGCGCAGTCTGTCTCTCACCAGCTGTCTGCGCAGTGCGTTCTCAGAAAACAAACACACTTCAGGGATAGTGCTGTTATTGGCTTACTGACGGTTAGCTGAGAAAACCTAACATAGCCAATACATGCAACACCTGTATGGGAAAGGCAGTTTGAGAATTTGGGTAACTCTGATCTGAGTTTTAATTTGACTTTACTTAATTAACCTCTGTCCTATTATCATTTAATACAGTAGCTGTAAAATGTTTGGCATTTGTTATAAAGGTGTTGTGATGATAATGATGTACTGTTGTGTTCTGTGTTCTTCTCCAGAGCCTGTTGATGGAGGTAAATTTTTAATAAAACCATGTAGCTGGATGGACAGAAGGGAACAAATACCGCTCTAATACCCCAATTAGAGACAAATGGTGAGAAGCATTGGTTTACCTTTTTGCCTTAGTTTTTTTGTGTGTTGTATTTATCTGTAGTGTTCCTTTGATGTGTTGATGACTGCTGGGAATTTCAAAATGTAAAGCAAAGCAAAGAGGAATCTGAGAAATCAGAAGCCAATGGCAGACACTTTGCTGGGAGACACGCCCGTCTCGCTCAGTCCTGGATCTTTCGTGTCCCTCCCCTGTGCCCAGAATGTCCGGCATGCTGCCAGGGATGCCGCCGAGCGTCGCCGCGCTGGTGCTGCTCTCCCTTCTTGGCATCAGCGTGCCCACCGGCGCCAGCTCGCCCTCCTTCTCCCGCAGTGACGGCGTTTTCGAGCACCTGGCCCTGCACCCCGATCCGGAGGTGGGCACGGTTTATGTGGGGGCTCGCAACCGTCTTTTCCAGCTGGACCGAGACCTGAGGGAGGCACGGGAGGTGCTGACGGGGCCGGTGAACGACAGCAAGGAGTGCCTGCCCCCCATCACAGAGACCAACTGCCCCCAGGCTCGTCTCACCAGTAACCACAACAAGTTGCTGCTGGTGGACCGCTACTCCCGGGAGCTGATCAGCTGCGGAAGCGTCAACCAGGGCATTTGCGAGAAGCGCAACCTCGCCAACATCCAAGAGGTGCTCTTCTCGGCCGAGAGGCCCGTGGACACTCAGTATGTGGCGGCCAATGACCCCCACATCTCCACCGTGGGTCTGGTGGTGCGGCCGCGCGCCAAGGTGCCAGTGCTCTTCGTGGGGCGGGGCTACACCAGCAGTCACCCGCCCATCTCCACCCGCAACTTGGCCTCCGAGCCCCTGTTCTCCTATGAGGAGACGGCCAAGCTGGCGGTGGCCGGCCGGCTGTCCGAGTACGACCACCACTTCATCGCCGCCTTCTCCCGCCATTCCCACGTTTACTTCCTCTTTCGCCGGCGGGATCTGAAGTCCCCGTCGCGGGAGTACAAGACGTACGTGTCGCGCATATGCCTGGATGACGCGTCCTATTACTCGTACGTGGAGGTGCCCCTGGAATGCCACTCGGCCCAGCGGGGGGTCACCTACAGCCTTCTGCAGGCAGCGCATCTGGGCCAGCCGCGAGAGGCTGAGGGCAGGGAGGTTCTCCTAGGGGTGTTCTCCACCCGCCACAGCTCCTCCGGTTTCTCCAGCGAGGACTCGGCCCTGTGCGTCTACTCCCTGGGAGACCTGGACCAGCAGATCGACTCCACGCGGGATGTGTGCTACACTCAGGATGGCAGGAGCCAGGGGAGCACAGAGGTGGCCTACATTGAGTACGAGGTCAAATCCAACTGCGCCAACCTACCCTTGGTGAGGCCTGCCTTTCCATCTGTAGCCTGAACACGTTTCACTGATATCACATGTAGCCAGAGGTGGACATTTCTGGTCCAGAAAGTCAAAATCTAGACACACAAGATTTTGTGTCAGTCGACACGTTGAGTCTGTGACTTTGACTCTTTTATGCTCTGCTGGTTGGTTGAAACAAAATCTTGGTCTAGATTTCTATTTTCTGGGATTGTACAGGCAGTGACAGTTGAACTTTTACCGTGTCCTCTGTGCATTTAAACATGGTCTCTTTGGATGTTACATTTGATGTTGGTTTGCCAAAGTAATTTGATTCCAGATTGTTTTTTTTGCTAATGGTGCTTAATTGATACTTTTTGCTCAGCATAGTCAGAAGCAGCTGTTGAAGGCTGAAAGCCAGGGAGCCATGTGGTATTTAATGACCCCGTGAGCTGGAGAACGTGGGCCAGCCTGTCACCTGCGTACTCGCTGTTATCTAGATGCAGAAAAAGAACAGCAACCCATTAACAAGAAAAGCCAAATAAAACTCAGTCATTTTTCCTGTTTTTGCAGCTGGAATCCAAGCCAAATAACTCAGATTCAGTTTTATAAATAAGATAAAAACAAAACAATATTTCGATGCCCCTTTGCACTGTGCGTGTGTTTGCACGTATAGTGTGGGGTTTTATACAATGCCAGCTTTTACACTGCTCATGGGTGGCTGAGGATTATAGACCAGAAATGACTAAACGAAACATCTCTTTCAATGGAAATACTGCAATATATGAACGAGCATGAAAAAAATGTTCTTATATGAACCTGATTGGGATTGAAAAAGGTCAAACACAGTAGAGATGGTTGACAACTTTTTAAATGTTGGCATAAAACACTAAACACTAGAATATTCTTTTAAGTCCGATTGGTTGGTATGTAGCAACCATCCCACTCCTGGTGCTTATGTTGCTTAGAATGTGTTGGCGTCAGCAAAGGCAGGTATTATAATGAGGCTTGAAGTTCCCGCGCGGTGCAGACGCTACAGGCTCAGGCTGTGCTTGACCCCCACCACCCAGAACACCCTGGAGGCCTTCCCCTGCGGTTCGGACCACACCCCCAGCCCCATGGCTAGCCGCGTGCCCGTGGAGGCAGAGCCGCTCTTCTACAGCGCTGGGGGGCGCCTGACGGCCGTTACCGCCAGCGTCAGGGAAGGGCACACTGTCGCCTTCCTGGGGGATTCCAGGGGGAACCTGCACAAGGTGAGCAGGCCGCCGCTGCCTGGGGGGGGCTTTCCCTCTCCAAATGCCAAGGTGCCTGGGCATCGGCTAACAGGACTGTGTGTGTGTGTGTGTGTGTGGGGGGGGGGTGTATTTACCATCATGTGGTGAATCCTGTTACTGCAGTCATCAACGCATCAAAGGAACATTTTTCAGGTCAACTTTATATAAAAACTGTGCATTCAAAAAACTGAAAATTCCAAAAAGCCATTACTGCCCTAAGATTAGTGCTGGGGGTCGGGGTTAAGGTTGACATAGATGAGATTAGGGGTTGGCCCATCGAGATAAATGCCCCATAATGATACTGATACCTACTGATCTATATGTGCATGTGTGTGTTGCAGCTTTTGCTTAACAAAAACAGAGTGCTGTAAGATGGGAATTTACTACAGGCGTCAGACGTACACAGCAGCTCTCCACTCAGGGGTGTGTCACGGCTCTACCCGTCTGCTCTGCCTTTTCACGATGTGCTGTGTCGTGCTCATGCTGAGCTCTAAGGTTCGCTCTGTGCATAACGGGAGACTCCGTTATCCTTCACCTTTCCCTGATCCAGTTAGGGGCAAATCACATAAAGAGAGTAATAATAAATCTTAAAGAAGACATTGTGTTTGGCTGTTCAACCAGGTGATGATACCTACCTCTGCCACCTGGGAACATGGTGATTCAGTGCAGAATTGCAGTACTTCACAGATGCCATATAAAGCACATACTGGGCACAAGTATTTAGTAGTAACTTGGTAGTAACTACTGAAGTACAGGTCATGTCAAATATGGTCGCTACTTGAGATGAAAGATACATCACAATTCATTAATGATGATAAAATATGAGATCAGTATTTCGCTTGTGTTATTCACGACTTGTTCCTTAAGTAGTTACTCCTGTATTTCACAAAGGTTTACAGAATTAACAGGTATAGTAACAAATACAGTAACTGCTTAGGATAAAACATGCATAACCATTCATTAATGATGAATTAACATGCGATCAGTATGTAATGAAGACTTAGTTTGTGGTTAATTAATGCAAAAGTTATAGCATGATACTATATTGTTTATGCCCAGTCAAGTAAAGTGTTACCATATGGTTATTTATATTAACATTTTTTCATAAAGTGTTCTTATCTAATGGAAAAAGTCTGCTATATGTCACACTAATCTGATGTGTCATGCAGTTCAGTCTGGCCTTGATGGGGATGTCCCACGACTGCCCCTGACATCCCGACAGCCTTGTGATGGTTTATATCCGTCCCTCATTCTGCAAAACGCAGAACAAGAATGTTTTTGCTCATGTGGAGTTTGAGAGGTCTAGTAATGTTAATAAGATGAAGCATTTAAATTTATCATAGCATATTCCACTCAAACAAACGCGCAGAGAGAGCCACACTTTTCATGCAGGACCTTGTTCTTAGGACAACTGAGCTGCATCCTGGGAAACAGCAGTTACTGTACCTTGGTGCCTGACAAGCAAATGGTTAGCAAATAAAATAAAATGTTCCTCAGACAGTTTGCAACATTCACCAACAAACGCATCTGTCTCTTTCTCTGTGATACAGCTGTTCTTCTGCCCTGTTGCACAGTGGACAAACATAAATATTTGCATTATTTGTTCAGTAAAACAACACTGAGAATATGGGCTCAGTACTTTACAGTATCAAAAGAAAAACACCCGTAATTTATCCAACTCTCTCTGACCTCAAGAGGACTGTGATCAAACACGTCTCCAGCCCAGCTGACCAGACAGAGCCCATTAAAATGGATGATCTCATTACTGGCAGCTGCATCCCGTATCATACCTAGACACTCTGCGGTGTAATAGAGGCGTGGTGGACACGCCCGCCTCCTGTGTATTACTCCATTAGACTCCCTGCTGCTGAGGTTGAACCAGGCAGCTCAGAATCCATTATAACATAATCAAGCCAAGTAACCTGAGATCTTAAATGTCTGCGTAACTTCATGATCTAAGTCCTCGCGCAAACTATTCCAAAGTTAAAACTACATTATGTTTCATTGAGATGTAACTGAAAACCTCTGGCAAGGCAGTGGTGTGAAACCCGTAACTCGTTTAGCAGCGGCGGAGTGAGAGTGGATGAACATCTGGTACGCCAATTTGTCATTAGGATCCGACATTATTCTGGCTTCTTCTTTACATGTTGTGTTACAAGACAGTATGATGTGTAGTTAATGCCTCAAGATATTTGGCAGGATTTCAGGGACCAGAAGGCTGCTTCAATAAGAGCCTTGGATATTGTACAGTAAGGTGCTGATGCTGAAACGAATCCTTCATCCTGAATCCTTCTGTATAAATAATCTGAAAGTTCTCTCCTTCTGAATAGCCAGGGGTGTCGCATTTGTTTTCAGGTGTTTCTGGGACCTGCAGGTGAGGTAGATAACTACGGCAGCATCTCCATCCAGCCCAACGCAGCCATCAGCAGCGACCTCCTGCTGGACCAGACCGAGAGTTACCTGTATGTGATGACCAGCACCACGGTGCGTGTGATTGGCCGGCTGTCGGGATGCGTGGCAGCGACAGGGTTCTGTGATTAGACAGCTGTCGGGATGGGGGGCAGCGACGGAGTTCTGTGATTGGCCAGCTGTCAGGATGCGGGGCAGTGACAGGGTTCTGTGATTAGACAGCTGTCGGGATGGGGGGCAGCAACGGAGTTCTGTGATTGGCCGGCTGTCGGGATGCGGGCCAGCGACGGGGTTCTGTGATTGGCCGGCTGTCGGGATGCGAGGCAGCCATATGGCTCCCCGAAGCACCTGACTAGCGCCCTGCCCATTTCCTCTCACTGCAGGTGGAGAAGCGTGCCGTGGCGGAGTGCCACGAGAGGCTGGACTGCCAGTCGTGCCTGTCCACGCGTGACCCATACTGTGGCTGGTGTGTGCTGCAGGGAAGGTGAGCTGACAGCAGTGTCCGTGCTTCTTTTCATGGACATTAATGTTAATTACCACATACACACATTCATCAGATAATAGCTATTTAGCTGCTTTTCTATAGCTTTTTTAGACCAAGCATCCAAAGAAGTTAAGTCATAATTTTTTTTTTGGCGAGATTCCTTGCTGCTGCCAGTGAGTGATGTCCGCCCTGCCAGTGCTACCTTTTTCAATCCGGTGCCATATTTGTTATCTTTTAAGGTCACAGGACGGGCATGTATTTTGTCTGAACGATGCTGAGGTTTTTCGCACATGTGACTCGCGCATCTGAAGCTGGCGAGTGGGTCTTTTTTCCAGCTGCGATGCAGTTACTCTGCTGACCATGAGATCTGAACCCATGCCCTTCTTAACATGGGCACAGATCCCAAACCCACTGAGCTGTTTCAGTACAGCTCGGAAGGTTGTGCCTTGACACTGGTTCTCAGAGAGTTCGCTATTTACTAACCACTCCCCCCCATGTCACCATGCGGCAGGTGCAGCCAGCGCTCGGAATGCGACCGGGGGCAGACGCCAGGACAGTGGCTGTGGAGCTTCGAGCGACAGAATCGCTGCCTTGCCGTCCGCACCGTCAGTCCGGCCAACGTCAGCCATGGCGAGAGAAGAAACGTAGGCGTGCTCCGCGGCACCTGGGGTGGTGGGGTGGTGGGG
>JABFDZ020000109.1:28016009-28031123 GCA_019775955.2 Pollimyrus isidori
GGGGGGTCGGGGGGGGTGGGGGGGGGCGGGGGGCGGGGGGGTGGGTGTACGCATCTCCGCGCTCTTTCTTCAGCCAGATTTGGATCACATTTCTTCTCTTAGGTCGACAGAGGGGTTCATGGTATCATCCACATGCCTCCTCTAATCTGTCTATATCAGTCACTTTTAGCCTTATCTGAATGACCTTTTCTTTTTTGTTCAGGCAGCTATTTGCATAAACTTGAGTTCTGTAACGAGTGAAAGTGACCTTGGGTTATCTAGGTGGAGAAAAGCCCCCGCCTTCCTCTGTTTGGCTAAATGGCGCCGATGCCCTTCCCCTGAACAGCAGGCGAGCCCCTCATCCCGTTCCTTTCTCTGCCCTCAGTGCAGCGTCTCCCTCTTTTGTCTCCCACACAGGTTTTCTTGGACGTGCCGGGGCTGCCCTCCCTCCTGCAAGGGGAGGGCTACTCCTGCTTCTTCCAGGAGCACGAGAGTCGTGCCAACGTCGCGGGGAGTGGCGTGACGTGTGCCTCCCCGGAGCCCAGCCGAGCGCCGCCCATAGCGCCAGGAGAGGGTGAGAGCTTCAGATGGGACTTCAGCCCCCAGTTCACACCCATGTCCCGCTTTCATTTGCCAAATGTGTTATTTTTGTACGATAATTTTGTTTGTATATGTACACATGCTCCCGGGGGTCACAATGGTCCATGTCACGACGTTTCGATTTTACCATGTGTATGATTATTCAAAAAATGACATGAGATATTCATCACTTTATTATAAAACAGGCTTTGTGTTAATGAGGTTGCCCAACTGTGAGCTGATGTACTTTTGCCTCTCGGTAGGTTTATCGGAATGTAAGCACGTCGTAACCTGGGGAGCGTCTATATATTTTATTTTATTTTTAGCCATGAGTGCGTCAGGCTCACTTTGGCATTTCTGCTTTATGAATATTAGTTGTCAGTGGTGTTCAGTGTGTAAAGAGTTGTGGGTCCCCCCCCCGATAAGGCTCTGTGTGTGAGTGGCCTTTCCATGTTCCCCTTCAAATCACGTGGCTTTCCTCTGCTTGTTTTGGTTACTTCCCACAGTCCAGAGACATGTGATTTAGTTGAATAGGGGTCTGCAAATCGCCCTCTGCACCAGCACCCTTCTGGATGCGCTCTGCCTTGTGTCCTGGGTTAGGGTCTGGATCTGTCATGACTCTGCTTTGGATAAACACTCATGGAAAAATGGATGGATTGGATTTCATAAACTTTGTAGACAGTTTGTCCCAAGAAGTCACAGTCCAGAAATATTAAGCCTGTCCGTCCGCTTCTTCTGCGATAACAGAATCCTGACTCAAACCGTCATTTCCTTTGCCTACATGTCTTCCCAGCAGTTGCATTTTTTCAAAGCATCATACATGCTTAAGAAAGCAGGTCAGAACATTCCATGGAGCGATTGGGGATTAAGGGTCTTGCTGAAGAGCCCCATGGTGAAATCACTCAGCCAGCCTTAGGGTTTCAACCAGCAACCTTCTGAGCTCCCTAACTCAATGAGCCGCTCACCACGCCACCAACAGAGTGTGAAGAACCACAGATTCTGAACCTGGTTTACATATCAGGATTATGTAGAAGTTGGGACAGGAAGTAAACTGTTCTGGTTCCTGAGGTGTGGTTCTTGGCTGAACTGAAGCTTTGTGCTGTTTGGATTCCATGAGGGATCAGTTTCAGATTGTTGCATACATTGACATGAAACCTTTGCTCTCAACCAAAGAACTGTCTCATAATTCTGCTGAAGACCGTAACCACCCCTCCCCCGCAGACTCGGTCACGGTCACCCTGTCCGTCCGCTTCGGCCTGGTCACCGTCGCCGTCACCGAGTTCACCTTCTACAGCTGCGCTGCCGTCCAGCAGGTCTCCGGAAGCATGCCGTGAGTTGGGCTTGCTCATATCTTCACATCTGTCTCTGAAGTACTTTTTTCTCCATATAGTCATAGATATATTCCCAAACTTAACCTATTCTTGTGGTTAAAGACCTCAGTTTGTAGTTCAGTGAACACCTGTTGTCTACATATTGTGTGTGTGTGTGTGTGTGTGTGTGTGTGTGTATGTGTGTGTGTGTGTGGGGGGGTGAGTGGGTTATGTATATATGACACTGTGAGGACCAGAGGAGCCTACAATGTGATAAATACCTGTTGTGAGGATGATTTTTCGGTCCACACAAAGAGAAACTCAGTCTTATCAAAGTCTTCCAAAATGTGATGTTGTTATGCACGTATAAATGAAAGAAGAGTCCCTTCAAAGATGTGTGTGTGTGTGTGTGTGTGTGTGTAGATGCTCACCATGAGCAGTTGCTTACTAATTTTACACAGCTGTGAAGTAGACCCCACACCTGGGCCATATCTCCGTCTACATCTCAGCTGAGGTTCGGAGCCACACTTTCTGCTGTCGGCCATAAAAGGCCAAGCAGCGGTTTGCATCCTTCCTCATACTAGAGCCCCCAAAAAGGAAAATGCCCCCCTACCCCCTAGGGTGGAGACTGGGTTCCTAGCTAAGAACTGAGGACAGAAAGCGGTCTGCAATATTTTTGTCCCCACATTGGCCTGGGCGGGGTGGGGGCACTTTCACATTTGTTTGCGGTGCGTAAAGCAGCTGTTTACACCAACATCTCATTAATTCATGAAACATCTCTGCAGGCCCCCAGGGGGTTGCGGGCCACCGCTTGAGGACCCCCCCTGTATACTGACTACAGTGTGCCATATTGGTGGGCTGAGCCCGCCTCCCCAGAGCCCGCTTTTTAATTGCATTTGTTGTTTTTATGGGCCTCCCTAACCCATCCCTGCCAGGCGCCGCCTCCCATCAGCCTCCCTGATTGCTGACTTTGCCTCGCTCCCCTGTTGACACTCTAGAGCAGGAGGCTGGGATGCTTTCATTGTGCTGATCGGCCTCTGTCACCCAAACCAGGAAGTGGCCCAGTGACAAGTGTATCCATTTAGTTTACATAGAGACAGAAAGGTGATACAAAATGGAGAGCAAATGGATACCAAAATTCTCTCTTAATCCTGGATTAAATTCAACTTTGTTGATTTCATTGTTATGTGATTGTATTATTTCTTTTTTAACAAAGCCAGTAAACCCACTGGACACGGTCTGGTACCACATACACATGAATATGCAAAAACATTCAAGAGCTTCCCTAAGCATTTTCTTGTACATAATTTCAACCTGTTTTTTTCCATGATAATGGAAAAATCAGTTGTCAGACAATCAGTAGTGTCAAGGCCCACAATAAGATGTAACCAAGAGGTTCTGTTTTAGTCGGTAATAAAAAGTTAGAAAGAAAACATTATACAAAATCTCAGTATCAAACGTTATTTTAAAATCATAGCAGAGCTTCAGTTTATATATTTTATCAGCATTATCTAAATTAGGCAGCAGCGCTTTCCGTGGGAGGGAAATGCCGACCGCATACAAACATACCGGCCCTGTGAACCTTAAGCTTAAGTAATTTATGTCTCCTAATGCCTTCCATCCACATTACTTTTCTGTTTTTGTCCCTTGAATGGAAGTACACGTACGTTTTGTCTGATAAGGAACACTAAGGCTCAGAACAAAATCCACCGCGAAGTCACTGGCGTCTGCCATTGCTGTCTCTGTATATGCAGGAAGTACACATTATTATCTACATCCGGCTGAAAGAAGGCGTTAGCGTGAAGAACGTCTGTCGTGGGTGTTTGCATTTGCCTGTTGGTCCTCTGAGGTCTGACTGCCCTCCCCCCCGTTCCTTTGTAGATGCCGCGGCTGTGTAAGCAGCCACTGGGGGTGCCATTGGTGCGTCCACCAGCACCGCTGCACCCACAAGCCCGCCTGCGAGCACGGAGCCATCATTTATAACGAGCAGGTATGTCTGCCACAGCAGTGACGGGGTGCCCTAACTGGGTCAAATTCCAGCCGTCTACAGGTCCTGTGTGGTAAGTAGAGCAGATGCGCGGTGATTTAAATGGGCGACGTCCAGCCTGTGCTCTCGGTTAAAGCCGCGTCCATATCTACTAACCGGCCTGGCGGCACAGCACCGCACACGAGTCCGTAAGACAAGGGTGCATGTGCAGCACGTGTCTGTCCCCGAGTGTCTGTGCGGTCCTTGTGTCCCCAGCTGTCCTGGTTGGTCTACATTTTCGTGTGTGTCTGTGTTTTTTTGATGTTCATTGTTTGCTTTTTGTTTTTACTTCCTGCCCGATTCCCTCTTCTCCTCCCCATCTGGTCCCTCCCTATTTCATTCTAATGCCACCAGTTCAAACTTCCCACCCCGGCTGCGCCTGCAGCACCAGCCTCTACCACCTTTACTCCCCTGGCGCCCTCTACTGCCCCCACGCCATCCCCCACCAGCCCTGCCGCTGTGGCTACCACTGCTGCAGCCCCCCAGGAAGAGAAGCCTGCAGACCCCACATCTCCCACGGGGCTTGACCCCAGCACACAGGCTGCCATGTTGCCCCCCACACAGCCTCCCAGCATGCCCCCCCCATCTACTACACTGATCCAAGCTGCCACCACTGCCAACACCCAGCTCGTCACGAGTGCCCACGTGGTGCAGCAGGCAAAGGGCACGGAGGATCCCGCTGCTGTGGAAGAGTGGGACAGAGAGGAGATGGAGCTCCCGCCCTCCCCTGGAGAAGATGCTCTGACCACAGAAGGGCTGGTGGCCGTGAGCCCCACAGAGGAGTCTGTCAGCAGTCCCACCACGCCCCACCCAAATGGCACGCCCATACCCTCCCAGGACGGTGTCCAACCGACACCCAACAATCTCACCGCGACCCCCAGCTCGCCCCCACGAGACGTCACAGGGGGCGACGGCGAGGAGGCAGCGGCAGACGCCGAGGGTGACGCGGTCACGTTCTCCGCCACCATGCTCTCGGGGGACGGAGATGGGGACCACCCCGCCCCTGTCTATTCCCACCTGCTGGACTCCCAGTACGAAGCGGACTATGATATGCTGGTGAGTGTGAGGCTGTGCGGCCAGGATGTACTGGCCAGCGGCCGCTTCTCTGATGGGACACTCTGTGACACTCTCTGCCCCTCAGGGTTCTCCCACCGTCCTCCTGTAGCTCTGTCTGTGTGTGGGTCTCTGTCCGTCTGCGAGTGTGCATCTGTGTCTGTCGGTCTGTGTCTCTGTGTGCCCATCATTAAAGTGCGCAGGCTTTCGCTGTCAACTTACATCTTTGCTGCTTTTAATATGAGCTACAAAAGCAGATAAATGCTGTGCTTTTGGCCACAAACTGAGGCTGCTGTTTATTTTCGGAGTCTGCGTTTCCTAGCGTGACTTTTAACCCCATCTCAGCCTAAGATAGCTCGTACATATTGTAAGAATCTTTACTGCTAGAACCCATGCATGAAGTGAATGGTGTTGCTGGGCTGGGATGAGTGGTGTAATGAGAGCCTGTGTCGCTAATGCAGGGCGATGAGGGGCCCCTGGAAAGTGTGGGCCCTGCGGCCTGCCCCTGCGTGCAGTCAGTCCAGGGCTCAGTCCTTGTCCCAGTCGGTGTGGAGAGGAAGATTACCCTGGTGGGCCGTAACCTCCACCTTTTTCAGGTACCCCTGGTCTCTCCAATTCCAGATGTCTTCATGTTGTGTTTTTCGTTCTACCAATTTAATGACATGCTTATTTATGATCAATTTCATTTCCACTATTTTTAATGATAAACTAACAGTAAATGGTAAATGGACTGCATTTATATAGCGCTATTCTACTCTTCCGAGTACTCAAAGCGCTTTAAAATACATGCCTCACATTCACCCATCTACACACGCATTCACACACCAGTGGCAGAGGCTTTCATGCAAGGCGCCAACCTGCACACCGGGAGCAATTTGGGGTTCAGTGTCTTGCTCAAGGACACTTTGATGGGGTCAGGAGGAAGCGGGGCTCAAACCGGCAACCCTCTGGTTGCCGAACGGTTGTACTGCCTTCTGCACCACCAGCTTCCCCACTTCCCCAAATGTATTGATGACTGGTAATTTTTGACCATATATATATACACACACACACACACACACACGCACGTATGTATTAGTCTTATGCAGTTGGGCTCTCCATGTTTCTCAGTCAGTCTCGGTCTGGCTCTGCAGGATGAGGAGTACGAGTGCACTGTCGTGATCGAGGGCGGAGTGGTGCTGGTCGACGCTTACGTAGAGACTGATGAGCTGGACGCCTCCGTCTTCTACATCACCTGCCAACTGCATCAGGTTGGACTTTAATTACATTTTTTTAAACTGAGGTTTATTCTTCATTTTATTTAATAGACACTCCCCAGGTTACGACTGTCCGTGTTACGATATCCTGACTTTACAACGGGCAAATGGTTTTCACCTTCAGTACATCATTCAATAAAGTGCGTGATATATTCAACGTTTTATTATAAAATAGAGTTAGTGTTCACGATTTTGCCCAACTGTAGGATAATGTAAGTATTCTAAGCATGATTATAGTAACTAGGCTAGGCTATTACGTTTGTTAGTTTAGGGGTACTGTATTAAAACACATTATTATGCCTTACGAAGAACATAACGTAACCTGGGGAGCATCTGTACTTCAAATTATAATTCTATATTATAATTTTATTAACGCGACCGCCGTTGGTCTTGGTGCTGCTGGGGTTCATCGCCATCATTATCACCTCGTTGTTCATGCTAACAGTGAATCAGACTGTTAGGGGAAGTGCTGGAACTGTAACACTGTCTGGGTGACGGTGCCCTGAGATTCTTCTCGATGCTGCTGCAACGCTTGTGCTTGGCGCTGGATTCTGATTGGCCGCCGGGCCCGTGGGCTTTTTCGCTGTAGTACTCGTACTCCAGTCTGCTGGAGCGGTATGAGGCGGCGGTGTCTGTGAGGCGGAGGGACGGCTTCCCGCTGGACAGCTTTCCGGAGCAGCGCGGTAAGGACCCCGAGAGACCGGGCCCCTGACGCACGCCGGACACTGATCTCTGTGGGCCGCACACATGCAGCTGCAGTGTCTCCATTTGACAGTGTTAATCGCCGCCTTTCCTCCTCCTCACTGCAGTGACGCTCTACAACTGCTCAGTGGGGCGCTTGGACTGCAGCCGGTGCCACACGGCCGAGCAGGGCTATGGCTGCGTGTGGTGTGGGGGCCCCGGGGCCCGCTGCATCCACAGGGACTCCTGCACGGACGAGGTGGCCGCCACCTGCCCCGCGCCTCTCATCCGCTCTGTGAGTAGCCGTCGATGCCGGGAATCTGCCAAGGGCCCAGTCCACCTTCTCTGTCAACGTCCACAGTCAAACAAAAAAAAATGCAGGGTTATTGGCGTAAGGTGAGGGAGAGTGTGCACCTACGGACCCTGCTGCCGTTTTAGGTTGAGCCGTCGACAGGCCCGCTGGAAGGAGGTACTGCCATAACCATCTTTGGGTCCAACCTGGGACAGAAAGCCCAGGATATCCAGCATTCCGTCATGGTGGCTGGCCTCCCCTGTGCTGTCGACCTCAGCCGATACGAGGTCTCGTCCAGGTGAGCTGGCCCGGTTTCACGTGGTGGAATTTGGTGGTGAGAGCATGGCGTAGAGACTCTTGTCGATATTGTCTCTGTCCACCTGCAGAATTGTGTGCGTGACCTCGGCCAGTGTGGAAGAGAGATCCGGCCTGGTGTCAGTGGAAGCCAGTGGTGGAGGATACGGCCTCTCCAGTCAAAAATTCAGCTACCAGGTGATGAAATGAGGAGACACACGCTTGGATGAAAGGATTACAAAGAATCTCATCGAATGTTTGCAGTCTGGGTATATTTAACTGTATAAGGAGTACCCAGGTTAAGAACGTCCGACTTAAAGACAACTTGTAATTATGAATGACTACCATAAAGCCTATTATATTAAAAATTTGGGTTGAATACACTGTTTCGTATTAACACTGCGTGGCTTAATTGGTCCTTAGACTTGGGGACAGTACAGTACCATATGCAGTTAGGTCTACTTTTTATTTTGTTTAAATATATGTGCTGTATTATTATTTTTACGTCTTATTTATAAAAAAGACAGACAGGGAACCGATCTGGCACGTAAGTAAATGCATTCATTATCGGTGGTTGTGCAATCATAATGTCCCGCTTTCAGAACCCTGAAGTGACACAGGTGCACCCTCAGCGAGGACCGAGGGCTGGTGGCACCCTCGTGACCATCACTGGAAGGAGTCTGCTGACAGGACATCCCAATGAGATCAGCGTGATCATTGGGGACTTCCCATGCGTCATGTGAGCCCTATCCGACAAGACATTTTTAAAAATTATTTAAGTAAACAAAGTAACAAGGCTCTTACTATAAACCCTAATGGTCTTACAATGCAGCTCTTCGAAGGTCCAAGAGGATAAAATCGAGTGCCATACTGGTGCCAGCAATAAGACAGGGGAACATGGCATCACGGTGCGATATGGCAGTGTTGAGCGCCATCTGCTGGGAAGTGCATTCCACTACACCTTTGATCCCAACATCACACAGGCTGCACCTTCCAAAAGCTTCCTCAGGTGAGATGTTTACTGTTGCAGGACCTCTTACATTCTCTCATTCCTCATGTCATTATTATTCCTGTATCCTATTTTTCCATGGAGCTTTTCTGTGAAACCCCGGAAAGGACATGGAGGGAAAAAAATGGTGGCAGGAAAAAAAAAAAAAAAAAGAGTCTTTCATGAGATCTTATAAAGTCTGTTTTTTTTTTCCCAACAATTGATTTTTTTCCCTCCTCAATGTCCCTTCTGAGGCTCCATAGTTTTCCACTGGAATACTTTGTCAATTATAATTAATCAGAATTATTTATTTATGTGCTCAGCGGTGGGAGAATAATCCATGTGGTGGGGCAGAACCTGGATGTGGTGCAGGAGCCACGTATTCGGGTGACTGTTTCTCCAAAGGAGCAGCTCCATAATAGAAGAAGGAGGAGTAGGGGGACCAAGACAAGGAGAGAGCAAGAGCCACTGACCACACACACGGCTCCCCAGAGACATCGGCGGATTGTTCCAGAGACCAGCTCCCACACGGATACCATCCCAGACAAACAGCCAGTAAGATCAGTTTTTCTAGTAAAGACTGTAACACTTCATTGGTCTTTGATATTTAAACTAATTTAAGAAATATTTTTGCTACATTTTAAATAAGACCTTTCTATACCTCAGGTAAAAAAGGTAACATCAGAGCCAGCATCAACCGTTGAGTAAAAACTAAAAATAAGTTCTGCCGTCTCACTGCGCACTGTTGTGTCCTAGTACACAGATCGCTGCCAAGTGATCACAGCCTCGCTGATCCTGTGCAGAACGCCGGCTGTGAAACCCAATGCCTACGGTGCCCACATCCAGGTGGACTTCCTCCTGGATAACCTGCACGTCAACTTCGACACTGTCAGTCCAAGTGCATTCAGCTATGAACTGGACCCTGTTCTACACCCGCTCAGCCGCTATGACCCTAGCAAACCCTACCGCTACAAGCCTGGCAGCGTCATCTCTGTGGAGGTCCCTAGTTATTCTGGTCTGGATATTTTTTGTAAAGATGACTTAATATAGCCTTTTTACCAAACCTGTCTGTGTTTGACCTTGGGCACCGCAGGGAGAAAACCTGGACTTAGCAATCTTCAAAGAGGAGGTGGTCGCTCTCATTGGGGAGGGGGTTTGCTCTGTGAAGACTCTGACCCAGAACCACCTGTACTGCGAGCCGCCCGCCCAGCAGCCGCCACCAGGGCCTGGCAGAAAGCGAGAGGGCACGGATGGTCTACCTGAGTTCACGGTGGGTTCGCAGCCTCATAGCATTTGTGTGCAAACATGAAGGAGTCAGAAGGATGAAGTCTCCAAGTTGACAGCAGTGTAATATTGACATTTTAACAGCTCCAGATGAGCACCTTGCTCAAAGGTAGTAGAGAGCAGTTACTCTTATTGCTGAAAACATGATCTGAAATGCATGCAGAAGTAGAGGACACACCTTGGTTCATGTCTGATTTCTGCTGTACGCAGGTCCTCATGGGAAACCTGAACTTCTCCTTGGGCAAGGTGGAATATGACACCCAAGGCCTGTCTACCTTCCCCCTGGAAGCCCAGGTTGGAGTTGGCATTGGGGCCTCCATCTTGGCGCTCATTGTTTTCATCATCGTCCTCATATACAGGTATGTCTTCTCCCAAGCAGCTAACGCCTTCCAACTTGTTTTATCAAATGAGAAAGAAACGGTACCAGCTGTACTGACAATATGGCCTCTGATCTCAGTACAGACCAAAAGATGGAGACACAGCTTCACAATACATATTAACACATATAAACACATCTGGATTGGATTTTTATTTTGCAGTCATTTTGCTCTGGCAGCTAATCAATCCATGGGGTGATGGATGTGTATTTGGTAGGAGGAAGAGCAAACAGGCATTGAGGGACTACAAGAAAGTTCAGATTCAGCTGGAGAACCTGGAGACCAGTGTGAGAGACCGGTGCAAGAAGGAGTTCACAGGTAAGGCAGGAACTCCAAGTAACGTCATCCCAAAACGACGACAAAGGCTAGAAGTCCTTATTACCATCGTCTGCAGATTCTCCAGATGATGTGGCTTGTATTCTCCTAACTGCAGACCTGATGACGGAGATGATGGACATGTCCAGTGACCTGGTGGGCTCTGGCATCCCCTTCCTGGACTACCGTATGTACGCTGAGCGGATCTTCTTTCCTGGCCACCGGGAGTCCCCGCTGCGGCGTGACCTTGATGTTCAGGAATGCCGACGGCAGACCGTGGAGCAGGGCCTGGTGCAACTGTCCAACTTGCTCAACAGCAAACTTTTCCTCACCAAGGTAAAGAACATTACTATGTCACTTTATATTCTTATTCTATTTTCTGTTGGGAAAGGATTTCCAAAGTCAGAATTTCATTGCACAGCGACAATGTGCATATGGCAAAACTCTCTATAACAGACTCAGAATGCTTTTCCTTGCCACGGTAAAGAACAGTCTTACTCTGACTGAGAGTGCTCTTCCTTACCAGGGTAATGATAACCTCCCCCTGTCCACTTCAGTCTCCTCTCTTCCATACTGTACACACTGATTTTCTCAAAGTCATTACACCTTATGAAACGTAGATCAAAACCACTGTTTCCAAAAAGTTATAGTTTTTTCTGTGTAATTTAGACAATGAACTAAGTATTCACTTACAGTTTTACTGTTGCTGAAGTTAATAAAATAATACATTCTGGATGATTGAATGAAGATATGGATATCATTGGTGTCATTGGAAAGATACATACTGAAAACAGTTTATTACATAGAACACCGTAGCTGTTGTTACTCTAAGCTGTCAATCTACCAGATTGTGAAGAAATAAGAGTATGTGACGTCTGATTTCTTTACTCAGTGACTGTAGCATATTCATTGAATATAATGCATTACTTAATCTCTAAAACAGTTTACTCGTATCTGTAGAACTGTTCTGCCACCTAATGGTGCAGAACTAAAATTGTTTTGCAAAAGTTGTTGCAATAGCTAATAGGGAAAAAGTCAGTCGACTTTGTCATCATGCTTTTAGAAATTCTGGGCTCTTTACAGAATTAAAAATTTAAGGTAGATGCCGTTATTGTTGTGAGACATGAATGCATTTAATTCCTGGTCAGACCTGATTGTTTAAAGCTGATGTTTAAAGAACAGCTTGTTACGGTACTGTGATGCATTTGAGCGCCACATCCCTGTACTGAATAGTCCACTGCAAAGACAGGGGTGAAAGAATTAAGTGCTACCTGGCATGCAGTGGTATTAGTGTAATGCAGAAGGCTAACTGTACTTTCTGCATGACAGTGCTGGTTCTTAGCTTCAGCCCTCTCCGATTCTGCCATGCAACCATGGTGATGTGGGTATAGTATTCTCAAAACTGAAAACCCAACACATTTTTAAATATACCTATGCATATCTCCTTGAACATAAACTTTCAACCATAATACAAAGTAACAAACTTATGTAATGTTTGTAATTGTTTTCTATGCCAGTGCATGTTGTTCTCCTATCCAGGAGCAAGATGCACCTAACTGGCATGCAAGTACGCATTCACCTTTAAAAGTGATACATGCAGCAATCGATGGTTGCAACAGTGCAAACATTCTAATTTTATGTGCATTTGCGCTGATATGACAAGAAATTATTGTGCATTTTATATGCTAATTTGTACTTCACTTGCAGTATAAAAGTTCATTTCTTGTCCTACCGGCGCTAATAGAGATTGGTTCCCACCTGCATGCAAAAGACGAGGAGGATTTGTTTTTTACACCCTAGTGACCACTGTGGCCACGACACACACGCTACGCATCTATAACAGGAAGTAACAACAACCGTCGTGTTTACATTGTTACACATACACGTATTTTTGTTATCTCTTGCTATGAGAAACAAAAATTTCTGTGAGAGAGAGTCCTGGAAACAACTTTCTTGTTTTGTAATAAAATGTCTCCGTCAATGAATAAATAGAATTCGGGTTGTAACAACGAGTCATAGAAATAATATTTATGGGGGTAAATGAGAACCATTTTGTTGGCTAACATTAGCTATATTAGTTATAGGCCGGCATTAACCAGTATTCCAACCATTAAGCCATCCATCTCAAAGTAAAATAACGTAATCCTCACTCGACTGTCAAACTATGGATGCGGGCCAGTCAGCAGCTGATTCTGAGTGCCACCGTTGAAGTTCACACATGGGGTAGCGGGAAAGAACAGACGATACTCGACCTCGGCCACACGTGGCTTAGCTTTCAGTGGGTCGAAGGCAGCTTGAAGGTTCCCAGCTTCCACAGGGAGATCCAGCAAGATAAGAAGAGGCAAACTTGAGCTGTCTCTTACCATAAGATGTGCCCAAAATTCTTTCTTTTTCATCGTGGCAGTGTCAGTTATGTAATTTTGTCGGTATGATGCCACTAACACTATCAACACATCTTGTCCATTTTTACTGAGAACTGCTTACTGCACACATGAAAAATACTGTAGGTGCCACTTTCAAGTTGAGGCGCCCCTGGCGTGAGGCGTGAGCCGCGAGTCTCACATGGGCAGTGTGGCTGCTCTAATCTGTTAACTGGGCGCCAAAATGAAAATCAGTACTTTCCACAGCCACGACACACACGCTACGCAGCCAGTGTGCTACAGGCTTCAGCTCTACTCCATTGCATGTTGCACCGGAACTCATACGTTTATATACATTTTTGACCAAGTGTAAAATTAAAACATTGTTTGCATGTCATTACATTGTGTTCTAGACTTCATATATACTCAAAATTAGTCTTTATTTCCGTGCAGTCCAATTTGGATCCTATTGGCTAACCCTTAGTGATGTTGGTTATCGTTACTAATGTTTTTTTTGTTTGTTTTTTTTCTGAATCAGCCACCTTATATACAATATGGCCTTATATACAATTTGGTTTAAACCAGGGGTATCAAACTCCAATCCTGGGGGGTCGGAGTCCAGTGTAACTTAGTTCTTTCCTTGTTCCCACACAAATGATTAATTGCAAGAGCTGTGTGGTAATTAGCACAAGGAGCTGAATCAGGTGTGTTAAAAGAAAGGAAATGCAAAAATATGCAGGGCTCCGCCCCCCCCAGGTCTGGAGTCTGACAACCCTGGTTTAAACACAGTTGCCAATATGAATTCAGCAGTATATAAATGGAAAAATGTTGATTTTTGGTTTTACTGGTTTCCTGTGCAACTCCCCTAGTTCATCCACACTTTGGAGAGCCAGCGTACCTTCTCACCCCGGGACCGAGCCTACGTGGCCTCCCTGTTGACTGTGGCCCTGCATGGCAAGCTGGAGTACTTCACAGACATCCTCCGGACGCTGCTCAGTGACCTGGTGGAACAATATGTGGCAAAGAACCCCAAGCTCATGCTGCGGAGGTCAGAGGCCATAAGTGCAAGGGAACTTCCCTCTGATTGGCTGTAATGTTAAAGTATCCACTGCCACATGACTTTCAATCCATTGAACTGTGCTGCACTGCAGCTTGAATGGAGAAGTCATTCTACCAAGGTGTAATTACTACTTTCCTATATAGAGACCACTCATTGAACCTATCGTATATTGAATTATTAAGTACTTGTTGGTTTCAAGTATTGCTCAGTTCTTGCCAGTAGGGATTGTTCATTGAGTTGATGATATGTTTCTATGCAGAACGGAGTCTGTGGTGGAGAAACTGCTGACTAACTGGATGTCTATCTGCCTGTACGCCTTCCTGAGGGTGAGATTAGAGAAACCACGCATATGAGAGAAAATATGACGTGTCTGGCCCCAGGCACATGGGCACAGCTGTTGTTATTGCCTGTTGAGCGTGCCACTGCTGTCCCCTGCAGGATTCTGCCGGGGAGCCCCTATACATGCTGTTCAGGGCAATTAAACATCAGGTGGACAAAGGGCCTGTGGACGCAGTGACTGGGAAGGCCAAGTACACCCTGAATGACAACCGTCTGCTCCGGGAGGACATCGAGTACCACACCTTGGTGAGCAGGAACCCTTAACTCTCACTGAGCTACTGCAGGCAGGAGGCCAGCTGGCAGGGTCCACTTGGTTCTCCTCTGAATATTAGGGATAGATTGATGATTATATTGGTTTTTAATTGCATTCACTGAAGTGTATAACCACTATTCAGCATAGGTACTGCACTTTTTGCAAATTAATCTTTGTAGTGCAGATTATGTGTATGAGGAATGATTGTGTTGGGCGAGAATGATGTATCCTCAAAAATAAATACATGGGGTCTTTCCACCAGACCCTGAATGTGCTGATGCAGGGTGGCATGGGGAATGAGGCCCAGACAGTTCCCTCTAAGGTGCTGGACTGCGACACCATCACACAGGTAAAGGAGAAGATCCTAGACCAGACATACAAGGGAACATCATTCTCTCATCGGCCACAGACAGACTCCCTTGACCTGGGTAAGCCACTCTTGCCTGTGCCATCGTTGTCTAATCATCATGTCGAGTGAGTTTGCCTCAAGACATCTTTCTTCATGACATTCTTAGTAATGATTAAGAATATGTCTATTTTGGAGAAGAGTATGGAGAAAGGTACTCTAGCGGGTTCTGAAGGAGCATCACATATGGCGCTTTTCCACTGCGTGGTACGACTCAGTTCGGCACGGCACGGTACGGTTCAGTTCGGCTCAGTTTGCGTTG
>JABFDZ020000109.1:28031223-28044368 GCA_019775955.2 Pollimyrus isidori
CCCAGTGGAAAGCCCCCCAAAAGTGAGCCGTACTGAACCGTACCGTACCGTACTATGCAGTGGAAAAGCGCCAATAGTTGATTCTTGTGCTACGTGACGTTCCCTCAGAATGGCGTTCAGGTGTGGCGGGCCACTTGATTCTCTCTGATGAAGATCTGACGTCTGTGGTACAGGGCAGCTGGAAGCGCCTCAATACCCTTCAGCATTACAAGGTGGGTCAGTTACTTGGCAGGAGACACCATGAACACAAAGGAGGTTCACCCAGGCTGAGCTTCAGCCATTGCACAGCAGATATGCCAATGCCTGCCTGCATGAGCACTCTGATTGGTTATGGGGCTTCGGATCTGTGTCCATGTCGAGGAGGTTGTGAGCTTGAATTCACTCCCTAGCAGAGTTATCGAAGCAAAGTCTTTAATGGCTGGGCTCATGGCTGTTGGTTTATCAATATGGAGTGGATCAGAAGTACAAGTTACATTATTATGTTAATAATTATGTTATTTGTTTTGTAAATAATCCACATTTCTTCAAGGTACCTGATGGTGCAATGGTGGCATTGGTTCCTCGTCACAGCAAGCACACACATCATGACACTCATGACTATGTGGTTGGAGAGAGTGAGTGTCCCTATAGCAGTAGGTTGGGCCAACCCATGATGACTTACACCAGTCAGATGTTATGCAGCGTAGCTGAAGAAACAGGCCTATTTCTAATAATTAGTTGATGTGTCTCCTCCGGTCAGAAACGCCCATGTTGGAGGATGCTGATGAGGGTGGGGTGCGGCTCTGGCACCTGGTGAAGGCCAGCGAGGAGCCAGAGATGCCAAGACATCGGCGTGGCAGCCTGAGGGAGAGGGAGCGGGCAAAGGCCATCCCCGAGATCTACCTCACACGCCTGCTCTCCATGAAGGTAACTGCATTTGATCATTGATTCTGATAGAGGAGGACATCAGATGCAGATTAGCAGCTTGTTTATAATGCTAGAAAGTCTTGGCTTTCAGGAATGTATGTCAGTCATCCCTATTGTTTCCATTGAACTAATGTATTTGCTTGTATTTACCTCCAGGGCACCCTGCAGAAGTTTGTGGATGACTTGTTCCAAGTAATTCTTAGCACCAGCAGGCCCGTCCCTCTGGCTGTCAAGTACTTCTTCGACCTGTTGGACGAGCAGGCAGCGCAGCATGGAATCTTGGACTCAGAGACCATTCACATATGGAAAACCAACAGGTACTAGCCACCGGACCACCAGTGATGCTGGGCTGATGATAGGACCTCACTCAGTTCCATGCTAAATTTACACGTCATGTAACTTACATGATCTCTTTAGATGTAGTCATTGGAAAAGTCTACAATCTCTGTCGTGATACAGTACCTTGGTTAATCTTTGTCCCAGTGGTTACTTTATGGCAGCGGTGGGCCGGTGTGTGTGTAGGTTTTTGGATAACCGGTAGGTCAGCTGTTGAAACCCAAGTGTGAGGACTCTTCAGCCAATCAGTCCTCTAATTAGTAACCTAATTAGGGAGTTCCAGTGAAATCCCGCGCACACACAGCGGCCCTTTGCGGGATAAGATTGGCCACCTCAACTTTTTGGGTTTCTATTGGGTTAAACCAGTCAGTGACTTCTAGCCCAGAGCAGTCACAGAAATTGTAAGTTCACTTATATTTTGAGGTAATTGTGCAATGCAATAAAATTACTTTTATGACACCCCCAAAGGTGCATTTAAAGAATGCAAATAGCTAACAGTGGTGGCCTAACAGTTAGGAAGTGTGCTTGTGAGTAAAGGGTGCTGGTTTGAATCCTGACCAATGGTGGTAAACAGAGAGCTGTAATCAGTGAAGAGCATCCTGATGCAGGTGTTAGGCTCTTCTAGGTGTGAGAGGGCAGCATGCAAAGCTACACAAACACCTCAGGCCTGCTGTTTGCCCGGTAGGCAAATGGTCTTGGTCTAGATCAGCTGGGACAGAGGCATTAATGTGGCTAATTAGGTTTTTCAAAACACTTTGCGATGAAAGGGGTGAGAGCGACTGGTCAGTAGTCATTAAGGTGGATTATCAGGGGTTTTTCTGGAGCAGGTTCATTATATAAGAGAGGCTGAATATACAGTCACGTGAAAAAATCAGAACACCCCATTAAATGTTTAATTCTTTATTAAGAAATATCAACATATCACTATTAAATCTTTTTTCAAATCATATGTGTAGATAAAGGTATTGTCCGTCTGCGTTTTGCCTGCCTTACCTGTAAATAAACCCCGTATTCCCTGATACCCTGATGTCTGCACCTTCGTCTCCATTCCCTTTTTCCGCTGAGAAAGGTACCGTGTGACTCATTTTCCCGCGCGTACAAGTTATCTTAGATTCAGATCGAGCTCTAGGTAAAATTTTCTCGAACTGGTTGATTCTACTTAAGAAATCGACAACTGAAGTACCACTGTACATTTTTTTTCTTTCAAAACAGCATGCTTTTTGTACTGGTCTTTTCCATCATCTTGTTTTTTATTACATTGCTACATTAAAGCTGCTTGGGGTTCTGTCTCTGTTAAGTTTGCCCTTGAGATTCTGGATCAACATCATCAAGAATCCCCAGTTCATTTTCGACGTTCAGGCCTCGGACAACGTGGACGCGGTCCTGTCCGTCATCGCCCAGACCTTCATGGATTCCTGTACGATCGCAGAGCACAAGCTAGGCAGGGTGAGCAGGCATGGGCGGGTTATACGATGGACAATATAACAAGTTGTCAGTTGCTGAATTGACACTGGTGCGAAGCACCGAGCAGTAAGGCTTTGTTTCGCATTCACAGGACTCCCCCATTAATAAGTTGCTGTATGCCCGAGACATCCCACGGTACAAACAGATGGTGGAGAGGTGAGGGTTTGCCACCCTGCCAGGGCATATGGGGCCAGGCAGGCGGGGGGGACATGTTCTTGCTGATTCTGCAGGCATCATTTTTTGGGCAATTTGTCGTTTGCTAATGGGACCATATGGATACTATTTCCAAAAGAAAGAACAATGACAATAGCATCCTGATCTATCATACAATGTGAAATAGCAAAGTAGTTACTTTTAAAGGGTAATACATGCAAATCTGCAATATTATACTAAATGAAAAGTAAAAAATATATTGTATTTCAATTGTAAGCATACAATTTAACACTAATTTAAATACCAGAGGTGGAAAGTTCAGGTGGAGAGAGTCCTGAACTTTCCACCTCTGGTTCATGCAGCACGTCCTTCAGTCTGCTGTGGGTGGTCAAGTAACCCCACAGGGTTGTCATTGACAGCTATACTCTTCACTTCTTTGAACAGGTACTATGCTGATATCCGACAGACCATTTCTGCTAGTGACCAGGAGATGAATTCTGCTCTGGCTGAGCTTTCCAGGGTAGGTTTTAACATGGTTCTTTTAAATTTCAATTGATTCATATAATCAGCTGATCAACAGTAGCTTAAAGTCACTTAAAGTAACAGTAAAGTCCTTAGGAAACAGGAAAAAAAATATCACAAATACCTGATACAGGAGCAGAGATGCATCTGGCCCTTCATTTCATCCATGTACTGTGTAATGGCAGAGTGGCTTTCAAAAAGTCATTCTTATGGAAGTGCGCATGCCACATTACACTGGACTGAAAATCAGTGGCAATAGGTCTTGTGTGTTAGGAATTTTGTCAAAATTAATGGACCATGCAGTACAATCTGGACAGTGTCTGATTAGCAATGCCTTCATTTTTCAGCAGGACACTAATACCAAACACACTGCCAATGCAGACAAAGCATACATAATATTAAAAAAACACAATGCAACAATATCAGTCATGGACAGACCTCCTCAAATTCTGGATCTCAACATTATTGAAGCAATGTGGGATCATCTTGACAGAGAACAGAACAAAAGACAGCCATTGTCCAAAGAAGAGCTTTGGAATGGAAGTTATACAAACACTTTGTGTTATACACTGTATTTATTTGTATGTTTGCACATTCTGCAATCAGTCACTGTACCCATTGTGTCCCATTTTCCAATCAAAATATGAAGTAATCAGTGGTGGCTCAAGGGTTTTGCGTAGTACTGTACATGCATTACTATTATGTTCTGATTTACATTGCTAATTATAAGAAACACTGATTATAATTGTAATTAGATACTATTTAAACACTGGGTTTATGTTGGTTGTGTGCATGTGTGTGTGTCTTTACAGAATTATTCAGGAGAACTGAATTACCTTGTGGCTCTTCACGAATTGTACAAATACATCAACAAATACTATGACCAGGTAGGTAAAGCAAAACTTTTGGCCAATTCTAAAAAACTCCTAAACAACATACACATTTATCTACACTGCATGGATGTAACAATTTATTATGACCCTGAAACATAAAAAAGCCCCCTTTCTGATTGTATTTATAAAGGGAAGTATCTAGATCCATCACACACCTCACATGCTATTAGAATATATGTCATTTCCCCAATGAAGCAAGAGTGGGAATATCATTGGATGACCACTAAAATATGCTGACAGCTTTCCCCCCAGGGAGTATTTCTGTAATCTCAGTTCTCCGTTTCCAAATGATCCCTGAAAAGCAAAGATAAGTGAATGGACTGTAATTTAAAATGCCTCAACAGTAAAATGTGTGCATCACTGACATCCCAGATCATCACGGCTTTGGAGGAGGACACCACTGCCCAGAAGATGCAGCTGGGATACAGACTCCAGCAGATCGCAGCTGCCGTGGAAAACAAAGTAACGGACTTGTGATAAAAAGGGAATCCTGGGAGGCAAAGCAGCCAAGGAGGAAGAAGGGGCTGGACAGATTGGCCTGGTTGGACAGGGTCCTCCTCACTTCACCACAGACTAAGCGGAGGAGGAAGGCATAAAGAGGAACTCCTTCTGACCGTCCTTGCCGCCTCGTGGTTGTCACACGGATGCTCAGTGTTTACTTCCTGCATTTTGGCATCTTTGTCGGGCCAGTCACAGACCACACATTTTGTCTGCTGCACCAAATGAACAAGCGGTGGACTCAATTGAAACAGAAACTATGAACGCCACCCTGCTCCCACAGACACCAGCACACAGGATCACAAGTGTAAACGGTTTAATCTCAACAATTAGATAAGTGAATAAGAAGCAGACATACGGCACCTTGCCGCATTCACGAGCAGCAGGATAAGCAAGTCCAGATTCATTTCATGTACATGTATTACTCAGTGAAAGGTTGGAAAAAAGCCTCTGTGTCTAGGGAAGTATAGTTTCTGTAATTTCAAACAACCTTCTTTCGATAATTTAGAAGTTTCCCCATCAGGGAATTTCAAATAGCACTGCAGCCTCTGACACCCAATCGAACGTGTTTGTGTTTGACATTACTTGTAAATATCTCACTCTCTAATGCCCATTTTGTCACATCCCAGTGTTATAGTATCTCTTGTGCTGTCAGTCCAATATCTTAAAAGAAATCAAGCCATTAAAGTTTGACCATTTAAGATGGATGAAGTAGTGTTGTCAAACCAGACTTTTCCCTACCGTATTGAAACCCATTTTCTGTGTTTTATTCTACCTCTTCATTGGTACACAACCTACTGAAAGGCACATGCTTTTAAACAAAGAACTGTTATCAATCAAATTACTGAAGAACGATGTCTGAATATCACATTCATCCGTATACATTTGGCTACAGAAGCAAAAATTTTATAGGAAACTCTATTGTTGCCTTTGTGAATCTGTGCCATCAAAAGCGTACTTAAGCTCTTCCCAAAGAAGAGAACTTTTCTGGAACTAAATGTGCTGGCACCTTAATTTGATCTGTGATGCAAATTTAAAAGGGGTCTTTCTAATTCATTGTGTATCATCAATTTGGAGCTTGTCACTGCTTTGACCTTTTAAAACAGTTTCAGCTGAAACCAACTAACATTATAACCAAAACTTTAATTAAATACTGACTAAAGCAAAGCATTCCAGGCGTTTTCCCAGTCTGAAGCCTTTAGAAGCACTTTGATAACTTTTTTTGCACATGGGCCATTTATCAGTAGGTGTATACATGTCATTTTGACTTTGACTCCTCAATTATTTTTAGCACATTCTTTCTGACAATTATTTTCAAGGGATATTTTTAATTAAGTGAATAACCCACATTTTAAAGGCGGCATAACACACTTTGCTGTACACCTATGTACAAGACAGCATACTGACTGCAGTGCCTTGTACAAACAGCAGATGTCAGTAACCATATGCAACATTCATCCATCCATCTCCTGTGAAAGGATACCAAGAGCCTATGCCAGGCTTGGATGTACCCTGGAAGATATGCGAGTCAAATGCAAGTTAGCTTCCCTCATTCAAGCTGTAATTAAATCCTTCAGGGTTCCCTTTGGGTACTTCGGTGTTTACTGCACTTCACAGTCCTAGATTTAGTCTGACTAGTGTCTCTAAATTCCCTGAACTATGTATATGTGTGTATGTGCAGTGTGCCCCCCCCCGACCTGAATGAGTTGGAAGATGGGTGGATGGAATCTATCAGTTGTTTCTAAACACTAGGAGACAATCTGTTCTTGAAATGTCATATCTCAAAACATGCCTTTTCTGCTTCCTACAGTAATTTCCTTTTTGTCTTTTTATGGATGTGAAATTTCTCCCGGTTTAAAAGAAATTTGGAAATATTTACGTACAACTTCTTAAATGTTTGGCTGTTACGGTTACTCATTTCCTACAGAAAAATTTAAGTCTTAAAGTTCACCATTATTTGTTGTAAAAGTTGCTCTTACTTTTCAAAGTACTGCTTCTACTGATTCATATAGGAATGGTGACAAATGTTGAATAAACAACTGTAAAATCATTAACAGCACTGTGGTACATTATTGACTAATCTCTAAATGCAACTAATTTGACCGTCTTCATGGTATATGGTATTAAATATCCGTAAAACAAGTAAACAAAAAATACTGCTGGAAACATTGTGGGGGATATTAAGGGCTTTTGTTAATAGTATTGTAAATAATGATTTAATAAATCCAGTGTCTAACTACTTAACCTGTCTGATAAGTGACAGTGGATGTTCCTAGAGTTGGTGACATAATAAAATATTCTGTGAAAGAAACAGTTGTTGGTGTCTCTGTAAAAATGCATGTATGTATTAAAATTGCCGTGTGTTAGTGCAGCATTAGATACTTCAGGTCATAAGTTACAAAAATGTCTGTATATTAACATCAAAAAACACAATTTTTTAAACACAGTTGCATATGTATTAGAAATTAGATATATCTTATGATCCCAATGGGGAAATATTTTGCATAGACCAGCATGCATATATCAAGTACAAATACATACAAAAAAACATGTTCAACTGGTTTGCCCAAAATAATCTATTTTGGAAAAAGGAGAACAAAATGAATTAACTCATTGTCAAACTGTTGTGTTACTTCATCGTGAAAGAGTAATGGGTGTAACGCACAGATGCATGTAAAATAAAATGCATGGTCAACACCACAGAAACAAGGCAAGGACTGTGAGATACCAGCAAAGATATATTAACACTGTGTGGGTGTAACGGCTCTTTGCTTTGATCTCGCTTGCGAATGTTGCACACTTCAGAGTTGTCATCATATCCGTATAGTCTGTGTCTGCACTACCAAAGAACAGGCTATTGTGCTTGTCTGTGACACCAGTGTCATTGATTGCATGCATTTTCCTCAATCTACACATCTTCCAATGATTAATCTTCTCAGTTCTCACGCTGTTTGCCATATGTAAGGCAGTTGCATGATGCATATTCAGTTCCAATTCTTTTGCAGTTAAACTTGCTTGGTTTATCTTTTTTTACATACTCTGGCTTGCTTTTCGCAGTAATTCCATGTTAAATCACTCAGTTTGAAAACAATTTCCCAAGTGATATTCATATAAAGAATTTGCACCATCTAATCGATGCATTATTGCATATTTCACAAAGACAATACAGCATTTTGAAAATAACTGCAGAAAGAAACTCAGCAACACCAATATGTCAGATAATGTTCATATTTACACATGGTAAAATATGAAAATGGTGGTTAACTGCCCACATGATCAAATAAAGATATTAAAATTGGCAATTCTGAAATTTGATTATTGAGCATATTCCAAAAATTCTCTGACACCGCTATAGGATTAATATGTTTACTGCATACACATGGCATAATATGTTGTAAATAGAAAAAAAACCAACGCTTTATCTAGTATACTGCTCGAGAAAGAAGCTCTGAAAGATGACGTCGTTTTACATTTCGAATTTTCGGACATTTCAGAGCCTTTCAGAGCACCTAAAAATACCTTCTAGATTATAGATAAAGTTAGCCCTAGTTACTATAAATTTCAATGGTGCACGTGTTATATCAATTGAGGTATGAATGCTGGAAGTTGAATCAAAAGGTTTTCAACAATGCATAAAATTAAAACTATTAGAGGTACAGACCTAAAATTTGGAATTTCCAAAGCCTTGGTCTTTACAAGGTAATCTGAGAGGGTGACCTGGGACCTCCTGGGTGATTTGTGTTTGTACGGAAATCACATTTTCGTGTCTGCTCTATGTTTTACAGCATCGACGTGTTTACTCTATGGCGCAGTACATTGTGCATTTGCAGAAATGTGGGCTTTAGCAGTTTCATACGTAACGTGATGCATTTCAATAACTTTTTTTCCGAGAGAAATGCCAACTTCTATTAAAAGCCTTTCCTCACTGTAGCTCACGCGATCCCGCAGATAGCTGTCTCTATAAGGGTTCTCGTAACTGTCCAAACTTTGGCCATAGCTTTAGCTCTTTAACGTACTGGTCAATCAACAGGTCCCGACACACAAAACTTACAGCTCTTATACTTCATATATTTTTGAGTTTCAGGCCTCCTCGAATTTTTCAATCCGCGCGGTATACTTACGGTCTTCATCGGCTTTATCCAACGCGGAGGTACAGTCCACGTCAACCGCTTCTTCACAGGCTACACGAAGGCAGATAGGACTGCACCTAATCCTGCCTTCTAGCCGCTGCGACCGGGTAGAGCCCGACAAGTGACTCTAACTCTTCAATTTTGCGATCATTGGTAGGTACGTATGTATTTATTATTATTTTTTGGGGGGGGGGGGGTAACAGCTTTAATTCTGACACCGTGTTTCCTCACTGACTTAAACAGATTTATCCCGCGTTTCAGCCGCGTACCTCATTCACCTGGCCAGTCCTGTCTAATCCGGAAGTGCTCGCGGCACATAACGGGGCATTTGATTGGTGGATCAGTCTCCTATCATGACGGAGAGACGTTCTCATTTGATGCTACTGTACGTTGCCGATGCCGCATATTACTACCGATAAAGTTCCTGTCAGCGTTCATCGGATACGCAGGTAATAAATATATTTTTGTCCCGGTTGAGTGCCGTTATTGTTTCCTGTGGTCGTTTTACTGTATCCTTCAAAAATCTGTGGAAGCTTTGCTAAAGTGTACTAAAGTCAAACATTAATATTTAGAGTGAAGCTACCTAGTAATTCTCCAGTGACTTTACGAAGGCATTCATTTATTAGCACGCTGATTTCTTTTTTGTTTCTTTTTTTTGCAGCTTTGGTCATTCAGATCCACCGGTTTCAGAACCTAAATTGCCCTCGATAGACAAAATCTGCCAGCCATCCCTACTTATAACGTAAATTCTATCGTCTGAAAATATATTGAAGAATATTATTTATTTATAGAGTAGTAACGGTTATTAAATACATCAACAGATTTGTTATGTTATGTCACGCGTTTATTCTGTGTGTTCTACTGTATAGCAGTGTAATGCTCGGAGTTTCTCTGTGCAGGGGATCATTTTTCAGAAAATGTGTCTTCTCAAGTGGTGCTTGTGAGACTATATCCTATATTAAGGGTCAGTAGAAGTAATCTTAGAGCATTTCTCAGTTTTCTCTGCAAGAGCTTACATTTACAAAATCAAATTAAGTACAAACAGTGTAAAAACAACTGGAAGATGCATGGGTAACCCACTGTGTTACTCGCTAACACTAAATGAGCTCCTCTGTTCCTGGTACTTGTTTTGGCTTTCATTGAGGGCCATGGGCTTCTCCATCAGCTCACTGTCACGAGCCGAAGTGCGCTGTGCAAAGCCACTAGGTCCTGCGCTACCTCGCCGCACCTACCAGTACGCGCCGAAATACAATTACAAGTGGACTGAGGTCCACTACGAAGCGAGCCGCGGAAACCTGGATAAGCTGCGCATGCTCCTCTTCACCTTGGGTAAGAAGACTGACATTGGTCGTCGTCATAATTATCACGAAGAAGCTAGCTGGTACCTCTAAATCTAATTAGGATCCATAAGGGATCATAACGTGAGACAGAGAGGAGCAGCAAACAGTCACAAGGTCAGAAGGATAACAACTCACAAAGTGGGGTTTCTGATATCACATCAGACACGTATTTCATGACGTTGCCCTCCAAAGGAGTCAGACATGTATTTGGAGTTTACCCAAAGAGATGCATAACCACTAAATAACCAGTATGATACCTGTAAATAAACAGACAACAGCATGGCAACAGCTTTCAAATGTAAATGATGGTATTGCATTGTATGGAATAATTACTCCTGTAGTAGGGCCCATACACAGTAAATAAATGTGCAATAAATTCAACGCATATTTAAATGTTCTGTTTTACAAAATCCTGCAAGAATATATGAATACATACGAATGAAGGAAGAATTAAATTATTCCCATAATTTCCTTTGACTGCCATCAAGCTTTCTTGGCCTCCCCAGACAGAGAACAGATTGACAGGAGGGACTACTATGGGAAAACACCCCTGTACTGGGCAGCGTACAAGGGTCAGAGGGCATCCTTAGAGTTGCTTCTGAGGCACGGAGCAGATGTTAATGCCCGGTGTAAACATGGCAGTACCCCTCTGCATGCCACAGTGGGACTATTTCCCGAGTGTGCTCTCATTCTCATACAGGTAAGACCTGATTGTGCACTTATTAGGCACGCAGGTATGATCTGCATCAGTGTGGCTGGTCCCCCATGTGAGAAGAAGGCAAGCTCATACACTCAGCCATTGACTCAGATATACATAACAAAACCTTACCATATATGTGCATGTCTTTTTTTTAACCCTGAGAAGCTGCGCCCCCCCAAATATTATATCCATACCAGTGTATGCTGGTCGTCATGCACAGTGATTTGCTGACTGGCCCACAGAAACTTCACATTTTGTCCCCTGACTTTTTGAGCAGCACGGGGCTGATGTGGATCTCCCAGATGTTTGGGGGGTCACTCCCATGTACCAGGCAGCTTGCAGTGGCCAGGTGGAGTGCATCCATCTGCTAGTTAGGGCTGGAGCCAGGATTAACTACAAGAACAAGGTACGTCCTACCTAAGAGGTGCATGCTTGCTTTTATGAAAAGTTCTGATGAAATCTGTGAAACAAATCCTCACATCCGGTCGGCCCGTAACGGCAGACATTACACAGCACTCGTCACCACTCTGTAATAAATATTAATTTTGCTTGTATTTTTAATTTATCATTTTTAAGGAAAAAAATGTGGGCCAACGGGTGTCAGGTTTAAGGGCATTTACTTCATCTTAGAGAGTCCTAGGATAAATTCATGAAGAAGTCATGGTTTTGTACATTTGGCAAGATATGCTCAATGCTCCAATGAAATTAACACCAGTTTAACGTTTGTTTGGCACCAGCAAAGCAGTGAAGTATAGAGTGAGGTTATGATGTTTTTGTTTGTTTGTTTGTGTAGAAGACGGGCGAGGCTCCGAAGCAGCTGTCTGTCAGACCTGCTCTGCTGACCTGGCTGGAGAGCCTGGTGCGAGAGCCGCACTCTCTCAAGCACCAGTGTCGTCAGGTGGTGCGTCGTGCCCTGGGCCCAGCCCGCATCTGGGCCCTGGGCTCCTTCCCACTACCTCCAGCTATCAGGGACTTCCTCATGTTCCAGGATTTGCAGATCCTTGACAGTACAGGGCTGGGTC
Organism: Pollimyrus isidori; assembly: GCA_019775955.2. Lineage (NCBI taxonomy): Eukaryota > Metazoa > Chordata > Actinopteri > Osteoglossiformes > Mormyridae > Pollimyrus > Pollimyrus isidori. Next base: position 28,043,188 of record JABFDZ020000109.1, read on the forward strand.
CTTCAGAGTATCAGGCCTTTGGACAAGGAGAACAAACCGCCACCTGAGGAGAACATTCATCACTAAAACTTTTTCTACAAAATAAAAATGCTTTTTGATTTTGGAGTCATTGAGTGTGACGTGGACCCAACACAGTGGAGGTGCGGTTGGTATGAACTGGGCTTAAATTTTTTTAACTCGCCATTGTATTTGTGCATTTGTAAAAAATCTGAAGAAGGATTACTGAAGAATATATTTCTATAGTAAAGTAGTGTTCTTTGGCTGCTGAGTCCTTTTTTTGGAAAATATTCAGTAGGTGATGTGTGATTCTATTGGTACTTATTATTGGATGATTTATGTTCTTTATTTGACTTGAGCAGTGTAGGTTCCTCTCTTTGGAGGCTGTGAGCCCAGTAACCAGCATGTCCCCAGTGCCATCGTATGTCCCGACGGGCTGTGGAGAGCACTTGCTTGTGTTTAAAGCTGGTAACAGTGTCCCGAGTTACCAAGCCTCTAATGACGAAAGGTGGGACCTGTATGTCCCTTGTTTCTGAGTGTTTGTCTCACTTTTTTTTCATCCCAATTTGATCTCACTATGTTGGGCTGGGCTCTCACTATGTTGTCTGTTAGCTGCCAGTCTAAGTAAACAGTTATTCTGGATCATGAATTGGTTATTTAGAATGTTCTATACATAGTGGCATGCAAAAGTTATTCATGGCACCAGTAATCAGATTTGGCTAAATTACAAATGATGGATATACAGTGGTGCTTGTGGTTCACGCACACTGTGGTCTACAAACAATTTTGTTCACAACCAAAAGTTTTGTGAAAAAAATGCCGACAAGCAAAATTTGGCTGACGAACAGATTCCTCGACCAGATGCCTTTTTTATACTAATGTAGCACCGACGGGGCACATGTTCCAGCATGTCCCATGTACGATTGTAAATAAAGGGACCAGAACAGGCAACCAACGCGCACTGCACCCAAATACACAGACACAAGTTTTTCAGATGCCGAACTGCAAGATGCACACGGTGGAAAATTTACACTTACTAAACACACACGAGGATCAGACCAGGTACACGCAAGACACGGGCAAATACATGGCTTGTACATAAACTCCAAGCGACAGGTATTTTAGGAACTATAGCGACCTGGATTGATAACTGGTTAACAGATAGGAAACAGCGAGTAGTTATA
>JABFDZ020000109.1:28044468-28065978 GCA_019775955.2 Pollimyrus isidori
GAATCCTTGGGTTCCTTTAAATCAGAGCTAGATAAGATTTTAACAACTCTGAGCTACTAGTTAAGTTCTCCCCAAGCGAGCTTGATGGGCCGAATGGCCTCCTCTCATTAGTATAGTTCTTATGTGCGACAACAGGGAAATGTAACTATTAACATTAACAACAACAAAAAATACAAGAGTTAATGACTATTAATAAAGAGCGTAATTTCCCCGGCAAGTCTCCATGTCTCTCTGCTCCCATGATGATTCGGTCCACACTTCGCCAAATTATATTGTGTTTTTTGTTCAAGTTTCATAAAAACCGGAAGATTAATTAACACAAATTATCTGGTATACTTGTGAAACCACTTTGTGGTTTACGTACAGATTGGTTCACAACCATCAAGACTGGATTTGCCCATTCTTCATCGTAGACTTGCTATAGGTCATACTTGTTGACTGCAGTTTTCAAAGACTGCTATGTTTTCTCAGATCTGGATTTTGACTTGGCCACTGAAGAACAAGCTGTTTAACCACTTCTGTGTTGCTTTAACCTTATGCTTAATTGTCCTGCTGAAAGATGGACTTGCAGATGGAAGCAGCTTTTCATATAAGATGTCCCTGTATTTTGCTCCATCCATTCTCACTTCAATTTTGACAAGATGCACAGGTCCTGAGGCATGGACCTTGATGCATGGGTCCAGAGGCATGGACCTTAATGCATGGGTCCAGAGGCATGGGCCTTGATGCACGGGTCCTGAGGCATGGACCTTGATGCATGGGTCCTGAGGCATGGACCTTGATGCATGGGTCCAGAGGCATGGACCTTAATGCATGGGTCCAGAGGCATGGGCCTTGATGCACGGGTCCTGAGGCATGGACCTTGATGCACTGGTCCAGAGGCATGGACCTTGAGTAATACCATCATTCTAGCTGTCCTCTCAAACAGGCTGGCAGTAGGCACTGCTTCTGTATGCAGTCTGCCCTTGAAATGGTTTTCCATCTTTACTCCACACTCAGCAACTGATCCCTGTAGCTCCTTCAGAGTGACTCTTGGTCTCATTACTAGTCTTACCAGTCTCCTTTTTTGAAACAGGACAAAAAAGTGGACAGCTTGGCCTAGGCAGTGTCTGGTGCCCATTCCATTTTCCCATTATTGATCCACTGCTGGAATGTCCAAACTCTTGGAATCTTTCCAATGGTAGTGAAAATCGTAGCTTCCTGATCACAAGGCATCAATACTTATGCAAGTAGCATTTTCCAGTTTTTCATTTTCTTAAAAAGAACATTTGATTTTTACTGAGTATTTACTGCAACAGATTATGAGCTTGTAATAAATACCGCCAGTAGAAATGTTTGTATGTGTACCAGTCCATATATCATATCTCCTTGTCCTACGCAGGGACATGGGGGCCTGGAGCCTATCCTAGAAGCTACAGGCACAAGGCAGGGAATAAGCTATGATGGGGTAGCAACCAATCACAAGGCACATTCACACACCAATCACACATTCACACCTACAGACAGTTTGGTAACTCCCATACACCTTAGCTTGTTTTAGACTGTGGGGGAAACTAGAGTACTACGGTGAAACAGCGTGAGCATGCAAACTCCTTATATGCAGCTATGCCAGCCATGAATACAGTAGATGTGTGTATGTATTGTAATTCAAGCAAATCATTATTTCAAGGTGGGGTCAAATACTTCTGCGAGCCACAGTGTATTCTTCGTCTGTACAGGTCTTGAGATTAAAGTGCAATACAATGCTTTATTCATCCTTGTGGGAACCTTGGTGAGTTTTCACGTCCCTTTGAGACGTAGAGCATAAATGCACAGGGGACAGCAAGTTTTGGGGTGAAAGCACTAGGCTGGCCAAGGTCCCGCAGCCCTATAGCAGTTGGGGTTAGGGGCTGTGCTAAAAGCTGGGTATATAGCCAGTATAGTGGTTTTTCTTAGTCTCTAGATACAGAGTACAATTTTCTTCCTTGTAAGTACAGATTAATAAGCAGCCCAGCCGCTTGTTGACATGATGAATACCACCATGCCTGAGAGAGCCATTGTGGTGTGTCAACAGGTACTGCCTGCAACAACAGCTGACGCAAGTGTTAGAAGAGGGAGCTGTCCCTCTGTGGAGCATGGAGTCTCACGTTATATCTCAAAATAGCAAGAACTGTGTAGAGCTCGAAGACAAAGCCTTTTAACAGGGGAAACTGAAAAGTTTAATTTGTGAGTCAGGCTTATTGTCAAGGTGACATTACCCTAAAGATTATGCTCCTTTAGACAGACTATGCAGTGTGCAGATCATATATACATGTGCTGTGCATTTCTAAGATAAGGAAACCTTTAATTCCGGCTTTGCCCGACCCCCGCAGCCGCTGAACCCATCTCACCTCCCGTGGCTGCATTCCCATCGGCCTGCTCAGGTTTCCTTCACCTCGTGCTGCAGCAGTGGCCTTGGATTTTCAGTTTGTCGGTTTGCCGACCGTGATCCATTTAAGACGTTGCATTATAAATATTTCCCAGGGACTGTTACCCTGTAGAGCAGGGCTGGGCAAACCTATCCACAATTGGCCGCTGTGTGTGCGGCTTTTCGCTGCAACTCCCTAATTAGATTTCTAATTGGAGGACTGATTAACTGAAGAGTCCTCACACCTGGGTTTGAACAGCTGACCTACAGGTTATCCCAAAGACCTGCACACACACCGGCCCTTTGCGGATATGGTCGCCCAGTCCTGCTGTAGAGTGAGATGGAGCGGGTGATGAAAGGTAAGGATGCTAAAAACGGAATCCCTCCCTAAGGGGAATGGGCTTCATGTCCAAGGTAGGTGTCAGGCTTGGTCTCAGAAGTAGCCTGTGATCTGGGAAAGGAGATGGCAGGTATTCTGTTCAGTCCTCTTGTCTATCTGCTTTATGTCCGAAGAGGTATGATATTTTATACAACTTTAGGGGTACATCTGTGAGTAGCTCTGGAGTAAAATGTGGGGTCAAGAATAAGAATGATAATAATGTGCTGCATGGATGGATGGATGGATGGATGGATAACATTTAGGTTTTCTCTGCAAAGCATCCGTGGAGACTACACCGCCAGTCCTCCTGCAGTTACGGAGAGTAGCTTTTGGTCTTTCTTTGGCATGTTCCTGATCATTAACAAAGAAGAGCAGAACTTGTTCACTTTTTAACGCTTTGTGCTCTGTTATCCTCTATATACCGACGACTTATACTTTTCAGCGGGATTTAGGGCGTATTGTTTTTCGAATTAATGATTGCCATTCTGAAAAGCAGTGTGCGTGTGCCCAGACAAGTTTCACACAATAACATCAGAAGTTATTTCTGACCCCTATTTATATGTCAGCCGCTCTAATAACAGGTCTGTCCATTATTTTTAACATGTCATTGAAGTGCCTCCTCAGCTGAGAGTGCTAACGGTTTAGGTCAGTAACAATGATATACTGGCACTCAAGTGCTTGTATCGGGTGCTGATATTTTTAACATCGCTCTAATTCCAATATCACTGCCTTCCTCTGCTACTTCAGTGGCCTTTTACCAACTGCCCCTGTCTCCTATAAATGGCATCACTGTGCGGTATATTTACAAACATTGTGCTTGGCGTTGCTGTCTCAGTAGAACTTATCTGACTGAAGTGGAAAATATGGAGCTCCACCCACACCAGATGCATCAATGATCGAATGTCCTTAGCTGCTGGCCCAGGTTAACTTCCAAACAGAGATCTGTCCCGACCATCTGTCCCACCTAAACCAAAATATTCCCAAACATGCTGATCTGTTGCTAGTAGAGCAAGCCGTATAGGAGGGGTAACGTGACGGAGTGGGGGTGTGCAGGCCTGGGGGATTCCCATGTCCACTGCTCCTGCTGGTGACACGAGACGACCGACGCTCGCTCAATCATGCAGCAGAAGCCATGTGTGGGACGGCTACAGACCGAAAGGACCCCGACACTGTGAGTAATTAGCTGCAAGTGGAATCGATGGGAAAAGCTTTGTTTGCGGCTAAACCACAGAAATAGATGCACCAGGCGGTTCGGTTCTGCAGAAATTTACAGCGGCTGTCAGACTGGTTGTTTATGCAAGTTAAGCCTAATGATCAGTCTTTGTCATGATCAGTCTTTGTCAATATTATGAAGCGCTGGAAGAAAAACTCATAATTAAACGTAACAGAACTTTTTGGAGATTTAGTCTTACACAACCATTTAGTGATAAACTTAAAGTTCTGCATTGAAAAAGGGCTTTTAAAGTTAGTCTATGCATATTATCCATTACCATGAAGTTGCCATGGTTACAGTGTCTCACTAAGGTTAATTTTCTTGTTTTTTTAAAAAAATTATAAATATTGACAGGTGTCTTTAGCAGTCACTTTAGCAGTTTCAGTTTTTCATATTTAGACTTAAACTACACCTTCATTGTTAGCATATGTTTGTTGTTTTTGAATTACACTTGATTTATAGTGTTTTGGTAGATGCCATAGATCAGGCCAGGGAAATTAGTTTCCGCCAAGGGCCAAATTGGGGCTTCATCATGTCAACCGGGGCCATTTTTAATGATTACTTTCAGGTCCCATGAAAGCTACAATAAGACACTTTGCTGAATATATTCATGCATTCATTTAATTAATGATTGTAGCCTACGCTGCAAAAACTCAAAATCTTACCAAGTATATTTGTCTTATTTCTAGTCAAAATATCTCATCACACTTAAAATAAGACACAATCAGCTACAAAGTAACTTTTCAGTGAGATATAGGCACTTGTTTTTAGACAGTGCATCTTGGGTGTCTTGTTTCCAGAAATCTTTTCAAGAGAATTTTCACTTGTTCCATTGGCAGATTTTCTCAATTAATACAAGATATTTTTGCTTGAAATAAGTTTTTTCCCCTTGTTTTTGGAGGGCCATTTTTTCCAGTGTATTTAGGAAATCACCTCTGTACGTAACATTTCTGGCTGTAAAGGCACAACAGAGGCCCTACTTGCCATATAGCTATCTGGTCACCCTCCTGTGAAACTCTTTGAAAGCAAACCACTGTCTAAAAGTAGCCCATGGCTCTCTCACCCCATGCAACTTGACCCTCCGTAACACAGAGGTGACCCTGAACCCGCCTGTATACTGTGACAGAGAGGTGAGGTCAGGGCACTTCCTAGACTACCTTTACAGGACATGCACACGTGCCCTAAGAAAAAGGATTGCCGAAATGCAATGGCGGAGTTTTGCATTTTTCACATTCTTGGAGCTGAAGCTTGGCTGGGTCTTTTGGAGGGCAGGCTGGGGCTCAGTGGGCTGTGCCCGTGTTCAGAAGGTCGCCGGTTTGAGACCAGCTTCCCCACATCTGAGTCCTTCAGCAAGGGCCCTGACCCCAAGCTCCCTGGGCAACGTACCTGGTGGCTGCCCCTTTGCAGCTTGCTTGCTCTCACCTACAGAGAGCAAATTGAGGGAGGGATAAAGAGGGTTTTCCCATAGGGACCAATGAAGTATCAGTTGCTATTATTATTATTGTTATTATTATTATTTGCCATGGCAACAGCGCTAACACCGGCCAATCCGGCCAACCAGATGATGTCAGCAGGTTTCTGAAGATGGACCGAGAAAGGATGTGTGACCAGGACAGTCCCAGCGAGTACCGTCACGGTAGGTGTTCCCCCAGGAGAGCGCTGGAGCCTAGCAGCATGCTAACGCGTTAGCCTCTGAAGCAGTGTCATCATCACGCCACCTTTGCTCCTCCATGACTGCCGAACTCTTTCTCTTCAATATTTACTGTATATTTTTGCATGCATTCTTCATAACATTACTATGAAATCTTTTCCAAGTTAACAGAAGTAGAATACATAATGCTCTTTTTGCTATTAGAGCGTACCGTCATATGTTTGCTTTAAATCATATAATTAGATTCTAGAGCCTCAGGGATGCAGAATATTTGAAATGGTTGGAAGCCAAGACTGGTTTAGAAAATAAGCTGATCATTTCCTTATTTATTGTATTCATTGGGTAGTTTACGTTTACGTTACGTGACAGAGCATTTTAAAATGGTGGTCAGCTACAGTGTCACAATGATGTGTCTGTAGGTGGATACTACCTGGTGCAGGCGGGGGACATATTAAACGGACGCTACAAAGTGCTAACCAGGCTCGGATGGGGCTACTTCTCCACTGTATGGCTCTGTTTGGACCTCAGGTATCCCTCCCCCCGATTCTCCATATTGCCATATTGCAGCAGAGTCACATGACCTGTCCCCGCTTGCTTTTCCTTAAGGCTCTCCCAGCGAGTGGCTCTGAAGGTGCTGAGGAGTGGGCCAGGCTTCACCCAGGTGGCGCAGGACGAATTGGCCCTGCTGCGCTGTGTGAGTGCCGGCACCCCCCCCCCTTCCCCAGCTCGAGCTCATGCGCATGTTTTCGGACTGCGGGAGCGAACCGGAATAACCGGGGGACAACAGGGCCTACCGCAGGGACAGTATCTAGGCTGCCACACTCAGAGCACGGCCTGGAAATTACAGCCTCGTCCCTGGATGTGTGAGACCACAGTACAACCTTTCAGCTCTGATTAATGCACCATAAACTCCTTGTATCCTCCATATGGTGCCAAACTCCATTGCTGCTCTATTTCAGTTTAATATCTTTGTCGTCATAGCAAATTATAATAGACCGCACACTTTGGCAGAAGGTAAATCATTGTCGCTCTGGTTTTTGCTGGAGAAGTAGTCTGAATTACCCGTAATACTTTTCCCCGTTGACATGCCCCTGTCTCCCCCCTTTTCCTTCCTATCTCCAGGCAGGTGGCCCCAGCAGTAAGCATGTGCACAGCCAGCACATTGTTCGGCTGCTGGATGAATTTAAAGTGGTCTGCGGGAACGGGATCCGTATCCTTTGGCAGACAGCCGGGTTCCGTGTGCATTCTGCAAGCGTGACCTGCAGTCCCACGGCCTTGATCAGACCCTGACTCAGTCTTGTCAGACATGTGTCTGGTTCTGGAGCTGCTTGGTCCAGACCTGTATAGCTGGCAGGAATGTTTTGGAGACCCTGGACTTTCTGTGCTCTGGGTTAAACATATCATTAAACAGGTATATATAAGAGTATTCATTAATAAATAAGCTCAAATCGAAAATGGAAAAAATAAGTGTGCGTGTGTATAGTTCTGCATTGTTTCCCTATAGACTCATTTATTAAAAGCTGAACAGAATAAATAACTGGTTGTAACTTTTGTTGTTCACAGGTTCTACAGGGTCTTGACTACTTACATACCAAGTGTAAAATAATACACACAGACATAAAGCCAGAAAATGTGCTGTTGTGCTTTGGGACGCAATCAAACAGTCAACCAGCAGGGGGCGACGAAGGATCAACACAGACCACTGGTCAAGAAACACAATCCAGGAATGGTGATGGTAATGTATATCATAACAGCAATGTAGCTATCATTATACTGCTCTATACTACTTATTATATTATTCTCTGAAAGGGTCATGTTAACGCATTGGGCTGCACATGCACAACCAATTTTACCAGCAAATCGTCAATCCCACTGCACATCCCAAGTGTCATACATCCATGTCCTGCAATGCCAAGCTGAAGCAGGACGCGTCTGTGTCAGCCCCCTTTCCAGAAAAGGACCCTTGGACATCGACGGCACTGGAGGACATCACGGTGAAAATCGCAGACCTGGGCAGCTCCTGTTGGGTGGTGCGTCTTAATGTCTGTCGAGCTTGAAGGAGGATAACAAAGGCGGCCGTCAGCAAGTGTCTTCACCTCCTTGGCTGAGTACCTCGTTTCTGTTCTCTGCCAGTATAAGCACTTCTCTGAAGAAATCCAGACGCGTCAGTACCGATCTCTGGAGGTGCTTCTGGGTGCAGAGTACGGCCCGCCGGCTGACATCTGGAGTGTCGCATGCATGGTGAGTCGGACCTGCGCATCCAGCCTGTATGAGCATCATTGTCATTTCACTTCAGAGGTATGCCTTTATACCGGCTTTCTTCTAAATTAACTGTTCATTATAATTTTGTTGCTTGGTATTTTCTCCACAGCAGTTTTACTAAATCATGTAGTCGTATAATAAATTGCAGATAACTTGTTTGCTCAGGGTTACCACGGTGACTGTGTGTAGCTCTGCAGGTTAGGACTCCAGGCCCGTGGAAGGTTGTGGGTTCAAACCCATGGCTGGCAAATTAATGTCACTGTTGGGCCCTTTACGAAGGCTCAGAACCCTTCCTAGTCCATAATGTATGTCACTTTGGGCAAAAGCAACTACTGAAATATGTACTATGGTGGGGTTGCTGCCCCAAAATATTGAGCTGACCTCTGCCACCAAAAATACTTGCATGCTCTTCCTTGATTTAAAAAAATGAAGTATGTCTTCTATCTAACCATGTGATCTAGTACAGGCCCATGATTGGGCCCTGAAGTCTGTTTCACGGTAAAAGGCTCATTTTAATACTTGAATCTACCAATTTTACAGGCATTTGAACTGGTGACTGGAGATGCCTTGTTTGAGCCTAAAGCTGGACGCTGCTTCTCTTTAGAGGAAGGTTTGTTGAAAATATTGGGTTTTTTTCAATTTTACTTATTTAAAAGGAATCATGCTTCAGTTATTGTTTTGTTTAACCTACCAAATTTTTACAGACCACATTGCTCATATTATTGAGCTTCTGGGAAAAATCCCTGCCACAGTGGCTCTTTCTGGAAAATACTCCACCGAGTACTTCGACCGCAGAGGTTAGGAATATGTTTTATATATATATTTCTTAGCTGTAAATTTTTTAAAATGTTGAATTTGAATTGATTTTCAAGACTGGAAAACAGAACAGTATTACATTCACGCATTACAATGTGAAAATTCACGTATGATACTTGGCTCCCCGTAACCTCAATGCATAAAGTTGTATATTTTCAGCCGATGCAGCATCTGCAAGTTTCTGCGATCTTTTGCCAAACTCCAAAAACATATTCCCATTTTATCGTTCATGGCCAACTCACAAATAACCAAAACTATGAATATCGAATTTGTGAATCCGGAGGGGTCGACTGTATTTTATTTTTTTGCACATTTTTTTCACACCAGCATTCAGCACACCATTTACCAATTTCCATGGAACTTGCCCAAGATCAATTACAGTATGGTTAGAAAAACGTCTTTGTTCTCCTCTTGCGGCACAGCAAACCTTCTCAGAATCCGAGTGCTACGGCCCTGGAGCCTGTACGAAGTGTTGGTGGAGAAGTACCACTGTGGGCTGAAGGAGGCCTCGACGTTCTCTGATTTCCTGCTGAACATGCTGGACTTCCTTCCGGACAGGAGGGCCACTGCTGCCCAGTGCCTCGGCCATCCCTGGCTCAGCTCCTGAGCTCTGAGGGTCCCCTTGTGCTATCTGACCTACTGTTTCTCTTGACTTGCTGGCCACTCTGGTCACTAAACGTCTTAGAAAGGAGCCAGATCTTTGGATCATCGGGAGAAAAAGAATACGGAGTGAAAACGGCCAGTGGAACTGGAACAAAGCGAAAGACATCTAGTCTATAGACAATATATTACCTTTATTCTAAATTCAGAACATCTTTGGAGATTGTATCCTAGAGCAGATCTGGAGAAAGCTGTTATTTTTTCTATATTTTTACTGTAAATGCGATGTCCAAACTATGAAGATTTTTGGCTGTTTTTTTTTAATAATAACAAATGTTAAACATGAAAAATTTACTTCTGCTTTTTTTTTAATACATTCAGAAATAAATAGAATCAGTGCAATCTAACTATATGTAGTAAGTGCATAATAATAGCTTTCATGGGACATGTAAATATATATTCAAACATGGACCCTGCTGTAAAATGCAGGCCCAGATCTGTAAAATAGAGACTGGGTTCTTGTGCATGATGCTCCTTGGGTAATGCTGTGGAAATTCTTCATGCGGCACTTGTTCTTCTTAACTCATGGCATTTGTTTACTGAGAATATTATTACATTGTATGAAAAGGAAAAAACTGAGCAAAATTAGTGGAGACCATGGTGGAAATGCCATAATTAGAGAAAAGCCAGGTCTCAATCTGCAAGAGACCTCTTCCTATTATTCAGAGTACAAATCTGTCTTGTAATTTTGTAACATTTCATGATGATGAACTCACAGGATGGGAGTATTTAGCACAAGCGTATTATGATTGGAAATTAGTCAAGGCTAAATTTCCCTAATGTGCAGGAAGAGAAATCTGACATTTAAATGTATCACATTTTGTCAAAAGGTAGATTCCACGGCGCATTTCAAATTTAGTCCCACGTTGCCTACGATTTGTGTTTCTTGGGTGACTGACTTTTATTTGTCATTACCCACAATTCCCACCAGTTTAATTAACTGATAGATAGCGCCATAAGACTCCATAAGATATTGGGCACCATCTGTCTAGTCTAAAAAAAGTATGCAGGATGATGCAATTCTCAGACAAGAGGAGCAAGAACATCTTTGGTCCTAACTTTGCTCCTATAGTGAGATTTTCGTAATTCTGGGAAATTCTATATGAAGATATATCCATGAATTCTTAATTATTTATCCTTGAAATTGCCTCAAGAGGTGTCCAATATAACGAGGTAAAAATTACAAATCTGTTTGTGTGCACTGCTGCTGTTGTATGAGTATTGTTACTATTATTAAATTATATCTTTAAAACTGTAATTCACTGTAATATAATGCGTTTTAGGTTCATTCATTTATTTCCTTCCGATAAAATAAAGTCATATTTTGAAGTGCAATATGGTAGAAACATTAATTATCCCTTCTCCCCATGTAATTATATTTCAAATAGCAATGCAGACAGTCAATTATCCATCTAATTAATTGCAATGCCAGTTGAGGGTACAAGGAACAATGGTGCACGTCTCATTTCAGCATCAGAACCAAATCGGGCCAGAAACCCTTGACTCTTAAACATGATATTCCCACAAAATTGGTAGGGACACATCTCTATCCTCTATGCATAAATCTATGCCCATGCTAGCAAGCTATAATAGTTAAAAAGTTACAGCACATAAAAAAAACACTCTGAATTATCATTTTTTGTGCTTTATCATTTTGCACTTTATTTCAAATTAGTAATATATATTTTTTTTAAAAAACATGTCTTTGGTCTGGAAGGTATGTATAATTCACATTTCATCACATTTAAAATCAAAATGAAAAATGGTGATCACATTGTTAAAATACAGTGGAAATGGAACTAGAAATTTTAGTAGTAAAATACTTCGAAACTGTTCATCATAGTAAATCTTTGTCCAAGATCCATAATTTACAGGCTTTAACCCTTCATAAAATTCATTGAATCCGTTATGAGAAGCCGCTCTAGCTGACTGACGTCTTCTGGAATCTCTCCTGGAAGTAATATCGAAGTTTTGTATAAATATATCTCTGTAACATACGAGATCCTTTTAAAATACGCCATTTACTCAGGCTGGAAATAAACATGTTTAGTTCCTGGCTGCACATTTCAATGTATCGATGGCAATGCATTAAAGTAATTATCATGGATTTCATTTAATTATAACGCATTCTGCTACATCATGACTGTGGTGATTTTCACTGTCTTTTGCCATCTTCCGGTTTGATAAACATACCTGCGCTACTTAATAAATTCTTATTATATAGCAGTATTTTTACCTTTATTGAGAAGCATATATATAACTTATAGCATTTGAAAAAAATCCATACCTATATATTTCGGTACTATACTGTCGAATCCTATTTATGCGTGATGTCATTACCGTCAAATTGACCAGAATGCGACCGTCTTCAGTGATCTAGAGGGCTACAGCCATCCTCCCGAGAAAAGAAAACCTAAAGTCATACTCCTGCTTTATTTACTATATATATATACTATCTGCTGGGTCATTTAGGGGCTTGAAGAGACGCGGATCCTAGCCGTGCAGTTCAGGTCAGAGGATTCCTTAATCAACTTTCCGGGAATGCATGACATTGACGTCATCCCATATGCTATCCGTGAAGCTTGCTAACCAGCTCGCCATCACCCCGTTTAGCTCCTATTTATATCGGGGAGAACGCGTAATCCATCCCTACTGTATGACACATTGAAGAATAAGCCGATGGATGTTATAATGTAACAATTTGTAACAAGCTAAATGATAGTATACAGGGTCGCGCCGTGTTGAAGCGGTGCCGTGGCTATTGTTTAGCGCTAGCTCTTGCGGACTAGCTGCTTGCTTTTGTCCTTAGACAGCTTGTAAAATACATCGTATATTCCTATAATTTCGTTCCTTTTTAATGTTCAAAGCCGGTTAATCACATAACAACAATAGTAAAGGACCTGGCATGATAATTCTAACGCCGGTCTTATAAGCATCCAGTAATATATTAACATTATTTACACAGTATTGGATGTCTATTACAGTGTTGATATGCAATGTCTGAAACATGTATAGCAGAAACAAAATGGTGCATAGTTTAAATGAACAGATTGTTTCCTATGTCTCCCCACTTGTGTCCCACCTGCTAGAGAACAATGGAGCCCAGACAGCAGGCTGCTCCAGAGCCGACTTCCCAGGAAGTTAACCTAGTCTACCTGCAGCAGCTCCGGGAGCTCGATATCCCCGAAGAGGCTGCCAAGCAGGTCGCTGCTCCTGCCCTGTCCTCGCACATCACTGCTTCATCTCATGGCACTGGCATTTACTGCATTACCTGTGTTAGTTAATAATCTGGTACCAGATATAGGTACCTTAACCAGTCAATCTAAATTTATATCTGGTACTTATTCATTTGGGATATTTTAACATTTTGCATAGGAAACACAATTCAATAAAGCCCAGTATATGAAGTAAAATAAAAATATATATAAAGGAGATTTTTCAGGGAATGTATGGCCTCCTCTCTTGGGAAAATAATGTGTGTTCATGTAGAAATTCACAAAATTGAAACATTCACTCATCTAACTTCCAACTGGCTGACAGATGAGAGAATAGTTCTTCCTTCTTGGCTTCAGACGTCATGGAACTGACTCCCCCGTAACCTTCACTGTGGCAGTGTCTGTAGATGCACTCCCGTGCCGTGTTATTGCACGTATTTCCACCGCGAAGATGTGCATTACGTCTCTCGCTGGTTCCCCTCAGGCTCTCCTCCACACCAGGAACGTGTCTGCTGAGGAAGCTGCGATGTACTACTTCAACAAACTGGAGAACGAGGTCCTGTCGGCAAAGCTTTGTGGTGTGTGGCTGAGTCGGGCGCGGAGTTACTTTTGGCGTTAAAAAATTTATCCGTTCCTTTTTCAGGAGGAAGATGATGAAGATGTACTTTTCAAAATGGTGTTCATAATCAATATGGACCTGTCCATGGGTGTAGGAAAGGTTAGTCTTATATTGTTCAGGCTGGAATTTGGTCATTTGTATTTGATTCTACTCTGAAACTGGATCTCTGTATATGCATTACTTTGTTCTCCTCAATGACATTTCCAGTCTTCTCATTTGTCGCCGGCATGACACCTGTGCTAACCTAGTCGGGTAAAGACTAACACGTGCCTTCTCTAGACTAAGTGCTATGAGCCATGCACTTTAAGAACTGCAGGCCTCATTGAGTGACAGTATTATTTACGGAGAGCGGTCAGTTCAACCCGCAGTTTGATAGAAGCCCAGCCAGGAGCACACTGAGAGGAACACAGCTATCTAAAATCCTGTAAAAAAAAAAAAAATAGGCCAATTCTGCATTTCTTGGCACGCTGACTACGAACGGCTAACATGACACAGCAGGGATCAGACGCAGCTTCCTATTGTACGACATCTCTGAATGGGAAATCTGTAGGTTAAATTGGCCCGTGAAACAGATTATAGCAATACTAGTAGTGGAGCCAGAAATCACAAAATCACAGCGTGGGTGGACTGGTAGAAAATCAGGCGGGGCAGAACCATGACGAATCATTTTGTGATAAAATCACACTACGGACGACATATTTACTTTAATCACCTGTGGCATGACTAAGACCTAAAGAGCAAAGAGAAATAAAAATATATTTACTTCTCAACAGCACTTTCCCTGTGATTGATATAACCACGCACGCACACACACACACACACCTGTCAGACACAATCATTTTATCGCACTGTGGCGCTGGATGGGTAGATCTGAGTTCCACCTGGAGGGGGGGAAGGGGGGGTTTAAGACAACTCAGGGGGCCTCAATGCCACCACAGCATAACGCAAATCTGAATACGAGAATGTATAATAAACTGAGTCTATATTTCTAGTGACCCTGATGGGAATTACTGCAAACATGAATAAAGCTGCATACAGTACCTATGTCATCGGTACAGGTGGCCACACAGGTGGGACACGCTGCTGTCGGACTCTACCAGACCCTGCAGGGTAACCCCAGCTGGAGAGAGCTGGCCTGGAAGTGGGACAGCACTGGGTAAGCACTGCGTCGGTAACGGCACCGAATGCTTCCTCAAAAAGGTGGAGACT
Source organism: Pollimyrus isidori (assembly GCA_019775955.2). Classification (NCBI taxonomy): domain Eukaryota; kingdom Metazoa; phylum Chordata; class Actinopteri; order Osteoglossiformes; family Mormyridae; genus Pollimyrus; species Pollimyrus isidori. Next base: position 28,058,879 of record JABFDZ020000109.1, read on the forward strand.
TTCAGAATATAATGGAGACTGGATTATTCATGCATTTACAGTGTATAGATAAGAACCTCTGGATACTCCAGTTTGTAAGTTCGAACCCTAAAATCTACCTTTGTTACGTTCTGTGCTACTTTTTGTCTAAGGGGCCCTTGTTATGTTACTTCTTGACCTTTGAACATGTTTGGCATTATTCACTGGAATTATTCACTGCTTTATTGAGCAGCTTAAGTTGCAGTGATTAGACCTTTTGAGCTGCAGAAATGAATGATTTATAATGCTGATGGCAGCTAAAAAGTTCTCCGAAACGAAACAATATTGGGCTACAGACATCGTCAAGAGTGTAACCTTGCAGGTGTATTTAGTCAACAAATAAAGTTATCATTGGCAGGCTCCTTTACTTTTGATATTAGGGGACACTTCAAGGGGGAGACAAAGGATGGAGACAAAGGATGGAGAGCTTATGCTGCCTGCCCATTATAGCAACAGAAAACCAGTTTGAATCATTGCATTTCTGTCTTGGAGCATATATCAAAAATCAGTAGTTGGTGAGATTCATCTGGCCTATTTAATGTCTGGTTTATGGATTTGAGGGGCAAAGCTGTATGTGCCTGGCAGGACCTGCTGGGGGCCCCTGGTCACCTCCCTATGTTCTGCAGATCAAAGAAGGTGGTGATGCAGGCCACCAACACAGCACACCTGCTGCAGCTCCAGGCCCTGGCCTCCAGCCTCAGCCTGCCCACATACCTGGTGCAGGACACGGGCCAGAACCTGGTAGGATGCTGCTGTCTCAGTTCCCCTCCTCACACACAGAATTAGGGCCCCGTGCATCACAGTTACAGTTGTAGCTAAATGTGCTGCTAAATGGACCGGTGGTTTCAGGAAAGGAGAAGCATTAACCAAGGAAATAACCTTTTTAGAGCCACACGCGCATAATTGTGAATGAACTGAATATACGTAATAATGCACTTCCGTTTAAAAGAGTTCACACATCACAGGGTTTTACCACAGTTATTTTTAATACATAAACACTACATTCATTTTATTTTTGGTTAGCACGGGAAAGTTGAGTGAACCACTATAAATGAAAATGCAGCTCAAATAAAACAAGTTTCCTTTATAACGCGGAAGGTGTATTTAACAGAGCATGTCTGACATCCTATTAACTGCCTGTGCGATGAAGGCAGAGTCACATTCTAGGCTGTCTTTTCACTTTAAATGCACTAGTTAACTGTTTCATCCCATGAAACAGAGCAGTATTTAATGTCCATAGTAGAAAGAATGTCTCACATTACTGTCACAACTGCTAGAGGAGGTGACTTTGATGAATCAAAGATATGACATTTTTTTACTAATAAAGGTACTGAAATGGTGAACATACTGTAAAGTTATTTGTTAGCTAAGAATATGTAGGATATTTCTTGTAAAATCTAAGTAATTTAGTAAAGTTAAGTGATTAACATGCAAGCATGTTGAGTATGTGCAAAAACCTTTGACTGCTAATGTAAATAATAGAAAAATAAAATGCTGCAGTAGTGTCGTAAAATCAGTCCACACTAAAAGAATCAGTATTTGTGATCCCCTGGTTTAAATGTGTGAAGCCTGTAAGCATTGTAATAAAGCAGAATTGCTAAAGGGTTCATAAATGCAGGAATACGCGTCCATTCAGGGTTTCTTCTCTTGTCTAGGTGGAGCCCAACTTGCGCACAGTATTAGCCATCGTTGGGGAGGAGGAGCGAGTGAACAACGTGACTGGGAGTTTGAAACTACTTTGAGATCTCTGCTTTGCAGTGTGATGCAGTACTATAGGGCGATCTGCAGAGGGCAGCATTGCCTTCCGGCAGAGAATCTCGGCATGCAAGGGCGTCAGAATGAAACTAATGGGTATTCGCAGCCATTTTTATTCTTTTCCTTAACTTGTGACTGGCATAACCAAAAGCTGCTAAAATTCTGGAGAAAAAACTGTTTATTCTTTAAAACTGAGACTAGTTGAATTAAATTTAAATGATCTGTAAATGATATCCCTGTTTACCAGTTATTGATAAATCAGGGCAATTAATGCATTTAAATAGCTTTGTTTTAATTTCAGTGTAAATGTTCTTTAAACTCAGTTCTGAGTTTTACAGTGATGAAGAGGAACACCGACCCTGGAATGGTTCTTATTCATGACAGGTCAATGAGGAGCAATTCAGCATTGGGGATGCTTATGTTGTACCATCCATTGATGATTAAATGTAATAAAAATCTGCCTATAGCCCTCAGAACAAATGAAATCAGCTCTGGATTCTGTGTCCTATCTTTTCTTTCTGTATACAGTATCACCTGACATTTTTGCAGAGGAAGGTTATCTCAGTTGTTAAAGGCAGGGATTTTGGGCATTATTGGCCCTTGGACTCATTCTGTCTCTCCCCCCATTTATGGTGCCCCTGGTTACAGGTCAGCAGAGGTAATGAGTAATGATGAAAGATTAATGTTGTGTGACAGCAACTGTGGATGCAACCATGTCCTTCTACCAAATATATATACGTAGCTCTATCTGTTTGTATTGATGATTGAGAAGCAACATATAGACACCATACATACTACAGCAGTGGAAAAAATAAGACCACAGCATACTGTATGTTTAAACCAAACCTGAATATTGAAATGCTGGTTTAATCTTGGTTCTTCTGGCAGAAGGCTACTCTGAGCAGCAGGCGGCTTCCAGGCTCAAAGATTCTAAGACAACAGAACGCAAGAACAATTTAAAGCAGGAGACGCTGGGAGTGAGCAGAACCAGCCAGCTAAAGGGTGAAGCGACGTTCTAATGCTAGAGATGACCGTTAGCTTATCCGAAAGTTTCTCATGAACCACAGGGTGACCTTCGAGAAGAATGGAGAACGTTAAGTGCGGGTGTGAAGTGTCCTGCTAGGTATCAGGCTCCTGGAGAGAAGCAAGGCGGAAGGCGCATAGAGTAGGAAAGACGCCCTTCGTTAGTGAGAGGAGAACTGGGCTGCCATTTTGCAAAAAAAAGCGTTATTCAAAAGTTATTATTCAAAACGTATTATTCACAGATGCACATCCATAAATCGAGAGATTAGTGAAACAAAAAATTGTACTGTGGTCACTTAATTTTTTCAGTCATTGCTAAAACAGTCCTATTTGTGAAGCTTTTTGTGTCATTTTGACCTGGTAAGCAGTGTCCATCTACACTGATGTGTATGGCAAAAGTATTATTATTATAATTTGTTGTTATTATATTAATGATAATAATAATTGTAATAATAACAGTAAATTACCACAGTCTCACATATAAAATTAAATGTCATGGTGTTTTGCAACATTGCAGTGATACCACATTCATCAAGGAATTGTTTGAGACATGCTCCTCTCTTCAAATAATGATTGAGCCCCTATTAAATGTGTGCCTCATCGGGTTTTTACATCAGCAGGAATTACCACTAGCCTGCTGAGGAGTTGATCAATCAGGTAAATCACTGAGGTTGTCATTAAAATCAAGTCATGCGTGAGGCATGACAAAACGGACAATCCATAGCGTGACTTGGAGGCAAGAAAATCTTATTGGAACTGATAAACTAACAAGAAACAAAGGGGCCAGGAGGAGTCAAAACATAGGCAGGGGAAAAACTACAGCTGAACAGAAAACATTAAACATGGCGAAAGCAAACAGGAATGGCAACCACAGGCAAGAAACATGCAGGGACAAATGCAGCACATGCAGGGACAAATGCAGCACATGCAGGAACAAATGCAGCACATGCAGGGACAAATGCAGCACATGCAGGAACAAATGCAGCACATGCAGGGACCACGCAGGACACGCACAGCAAACAGAACCTAATGCAACGACCAGCTGAGGGGCGAGAGAATGCGGGCACATGAATCTACAAATTCAGGCTCAGCCCATTCAGCGGCCTGGAGAGATGGGGACAAACAGTAGAGACAGAAGCGGTGCTAAACTAGTGGAACACAAAACGCGGCAGCCAGTCACCCCAACTGGCCAAACGGGGTATGACGGGCAAGGCGGGGACTGATCCTGACCAGCTAACACCTGCTGCACCTATAAAGCCTTTTATGGTGTTTTTACTGATTTACAATCTTCTCCTTTACCATCTTCCCACCAAGCTTTTTCTGGTCCTCAGGGTCTTGGGAATGGCAGGTAGCCCTCTGGCATTTTCTCAGGGGCCCTAGGCAAAGCATTACTTGGGAGGCCCCTGTACCACAAAAATTTGACTTCCATTTCACTTCCTCCACTAGCCCATAGGAGGCGCTGGCCCTGCCATGCATATTGCTTCATGGAGAACTGAAAGCAGTGAGGCTGGAGCTGCCAGCTTCTGTGACTGTTCTGCATCAGTTAAATGATTTATCAGCGGGCTGTGGCAGGAATGACACTGGAACAGAGATAAAATGACAGCGACTTGCTTCCCCGATAACGGCCCACTGTATTTCTGCACGTTTAGACTATGGTAGGATAGATTTCACGCTTGCATTTGTGTGGTTTGTGACTATGGCGTCACCGCTCCTGATGGGCTGTGTGTCTGGACAGTTAACCACCATGCAGGATTCACCTGGAGGCCTTGCTCTGTGCTGAGATGAGTTGTATCCATCTTCACGTTTGTGTCTATTACACATCCATGTGAAACGGAGGCCAAAGTGCCTCAGTTTTCCATTTCTGTGTGGTCCTACAAATACTGTGTCAGTTTGTTAGGAACAGGACATCTACATTTCCGTATAGTACAGGCTGTATACAGGACTCTCTGAAGTCAGTGTGCCACTCATGCCCTTGCTGGGTTGGCAACTTTGGTCAGCTGGCTGGCGTGAGATTTTCGATTCGCGACAAGTCTGCACACGCATTTACAGTTTAATTACCTTGTAAATACTCTGTGGGATTTGCAAAAACCCCAATGCTTTTGATGTAGCCAATTTTTGGTTTTTAATGGAATAATATAAATTTCCCACAAGATTACTTGTGTGAGCAGGAGAGTTTGAAAGCTTGAGTAAACCTGCCCTTGTGCCCTTTTATCATAGGTCAGGGTCCCAAGCTCCGACCCTGGAGGCAAGAAACCAACAGATTTCCCAGTTGAAACACAACTACTGAACCTGGTAATTAACTGATTGAGATGTGATTGAGCAGGGAAATATGCAAACTGTGTTGGATTCTGACCCTCCAGGCCCAGAATTGGGGAGTCCTCTCATATGTATTAATACTAGGCACACAATTTGCATTCTAATGTAGAAATGGTGCAATAATAAGACACTGAATGAAGCAAATGGATTATACATGAGAGCCACGTTATGGTGTAGAATGTCTAAGAATCTGGTTCAGAACACAGTGGCTCTTGCTGAGTGAGTCTCATATTGAATGACAGTTTTTCAGCAAGTCCTTACAGAAACATACTGGAAAATGTGATCCTAAAAATGTTTACATGAATACTTTAAGAGTAAGAGTAATAATGCTTAACAAGATAACAATATAAGGAAAATAATAGAGTGTAAAATTCTTCGGGAAGGGGGCCTGTGTTGGACAAGAGCCGGCAAACGTGCGTGGGTGTTTGTTGTCTGAGTTAAATTGTTTTTGCATTTAAATCATTTGTAAGACTTGCTTTAGGATTGACCAATAAAAGTTCACCTCTTTGTTTTCAAAATCTTTTTACAATAAAAACATTCCCTTGTGTAAATCCCTCTGGTATGTGCCGTGCTCCATATGGTACGGCTGACCTGGACAAGTCAGATTTATGTCTGATTTATTTAATTACTTCGTATAAGCAGGCAACCATAAACAAGAAATATCTGGCCGGATGTTGCTTTCATCCAGTGTGCAGTTGTGCCTGGCAGAGCATGGCGGCTAGGAGCCACATCCCTTCTGTTGGTAGATGATGTCGTGCTTTTTGCCTCATCTAACCAGAGGGTGACAACCAGCACCTTCCGTCCAAGACAGTGGCTCTCTCTTGGAGTGGCGTGCATTGCTTCTTTCAGGTGAGGGAAGACAGCCTACCCTTCATGAAAGAGTTCAAGATGCGTGCGCCTTTTAGCTGTTTGGCTATAACAGACATGCAGGCTTCGCCTATAAGGTGCATGTTGTGCAGGTCATATCCAATGCAGATACCCTGCAGGGATTATTAATAGTTATGCCTTATAAATAGGCATGGGGTAACAGCAAGCAACACTGATTGGTCTGTGTGGCTGTCCATCACCAGGCATGCTGTGCGTCGGCAGATAATTCTCACAGCTGGAGGGATGCAGTGAGCAATGAGGTCAAGGTTACTATGGACCATACATGTATAACGTCTTATAGGCCATCAGTCTATAACGGATGAGGTCCGCTGGTCCCAGCCATGCGCCTCGACAAACACAAAGAAAAAGCATATATATATATAGAGGACTCGCATGTAACGGAATTTTGCTTATAACAATTTGGCCCCCTATAGACAATATTCCATTATAACGGGATTTTTCTGTATTTGAAATTTTACTGAAAAAGCAACATTGAAATACCAGGCCACATCTGTTTTCCCACAATCATCTACGGTCTTTGTCATTTCAGGTGAGGAATCTGTAAAATATACTCAAAGGACTCGTTATTAAAGCCAGCATTTATGTATTTTCGTTAGATCTGGATTGTTCTTTCCCGATTAGAGAGTGCAGTACAACTGCACAGGTGATTTTAACAGCCTTCAACTTTGTAGGAGTAATAATTATGAATGTGCCACATCTCCTCAGCTGAGTCCCTTAGACTGGTTACTAATTATGCAGGATATAAATCGGCGATTGAACTTTTATTTCAGAGAAAGTTAGCACTTAACCTCAGTTCTCCGTTGCTGGGGAGGGGGGCCCCGGAGAAATCAGCAGAAACCCAGCAATGTTTATAGGTAGTAAGCAAACTGGAAAAAATAGAAAATGCACATGTGCAACTATAAGGAAAGCAATTTAATAAACGTCTTTGAGGCTTCACTATTCACACTTGTTTAATACAGGGCAATGGAGACAGTAGATGGATACAACACATTGACAAAGTCCTTAGAGCTCCGAGGTTTGCTGGGCTGGTTACTGGCTGGTTACTGGCTGTTGTGGTGAAGAAGCCTGGCGCAGTGACTGGGAGGGATTACATTTACTCC
>JABFDZ020000109.1:28066078-28081464 GCA_019775955.2 Pollimyrus isidori
GCAGTGGGCAGGTATGTCCAGGGCGCCGGGCTGGTTACTGGCTGGTTACTGGCTGGTTACTGGCTGGTTACTGGCTGTTGTGGTGAAGAAGCCTGGCGCAGTGACTGGGAGGGATTACATTTACTCCGTACAGTGGAGATGCAGTGGGCAGGTATGTCCAGGGCGCCGGGCTGGTTACTGGCTGGTTACTGGCTGGTTACTGGCTGGTTACTGGCTGTTGTGGTGAAGAAGCCTGGCGCAGTGACTGGGAGGGATTACATTTACTCCGTACAGTGGAGATGCAGTGGGCTGGTATGTCCAGGGCGCCGGGCTGCCCCGTCACCAAATGTAGCTGTAGGCTCGACATCGTCGTTCTGGGTTGCCCCGGTACACAACCCGGTACCCACATTCCACAGGGATGCGCTGGCATTTCTTGGGCCAGGACGTGGGCTTCATTGGTCTGCGAGGAAAAGAGAGTCAGGAGACATACAGGTGCTGGGAGGATGAAAGGTTGTCATAATTATCGGGCATAAGCTTCTATTTAAAGCCTTCGGATGAATTCCTTTTCTTAAGTCCCATTCTTTTGTGATTTATAATTTTGGTTTACTTACAAGGCACAAATAAATCCACTGGTGTGGCAGAAGCACTTGTCACAGCCTCTGGTGAATGTCTGCCCCGGTGTGAACAAGCTGCCTTTGTTTGCACATTTACCTGTCGGCACAAGGGCAATAAAAACAAATTCCCTCTCCATAAAAAGCCTCTTTAATTTTTACCAAGCAACCCATGAGGGACTATGTTCAGTAGATGTATCTAAAGTGAACATACAAGGAATGCAGCTTTCACGTTCTGCCCTTTATATTTTATTGTTGTTTTGTTTTACATTTACTGGTATAAACTTTGCAACAGTTTATGAGTCAGCCACACTACACTCTAGGGGCCGGTACATATGTAGAAGACGTGCAAGCCATCGGGTGTCACCTCCTTGACACAGTGTGATAGTCTCTGCTGTGGTCTGTCTCGCTACACATACCTGCTGTCACAGGCCCTCACAAACTCTTTAATTAAGATTAAACGAACATTCCTTCAACACTAGCCTTCATGAGCCATTACTGTGATTCTGAGATATGACAAAAAAAACAGGCATTATTGAGATGCTGACAGTTTTCCTTCTGTCCTGCCAATGCCACACAGAGGACACAGACCGCAGTACCTTACCTGTGTGATGGGAGAGGGAGGCCTGAGTCCCATAGACACTCCACATGAGAATAAGTATCATCCCGGCGGCCCCTAGAAACACCAGTGAGCGGGATAAGGGCACGGTCCTTGCGCACAGAACACCAGTCCACTGACAAAGAACCTTTCCTGCTGGCAAATGAACCATTCTGACACTTTTGCCGGAGTCTCCTACAATCGAAGGTAAGCTTTCAGGCTATTGCCTCAAAGCGGTAATAAAAGATAAAGAAAACTGAGCTAAAGAAACGGCAACCGGCGATGCACAATGTGTTTAGTTCTGACAACTGCAGAGTATTTATCCCTCTGCAGTCGAAGGCACCTGTACAGGAAAGGCACAGAAAGGAAGTCTGGGAAATATATGAAAGCTTGCTTCTTTCAGCTCTGTGGTTATTTGACTTCCTCTTTTCACTTTTGATGTGTGATTTCAGCCAAAACATCGCCCTCTCGTTCTCTCTCCCTGCTTTGTTCTTGAATTTTGGGAGTTGACTGGCACTGCTAACGTCTTTCTAAACATTTTCATGACTTTTACTGAACTGTTAGTTTTCCATGAGCAAAGCCCTATATCTGGAATGTAAACGGCTGGTCTTGGCTGCCAAATGGATGAGGGTGGGGATCGGGCCTTGACACTGACAGCCTGCAGCTGTACGCCTGTATGCGTGGTGCCAATCCTTGACATTTGGAGTTATTACTTGGCTAACGTCATGTCTGCCACAGAAATGTAATGAGGTAAAATATGAATCACAATTTTTTTCCACTAAGAATCAAGCGTCACTTCCTCTCACGATGTATTAATATACAGATCTGTGCAAAATCTTAGGCAGTCAGAGTGAATGATGTTTAAATAATCAAACTATGTTAGTCACCATATCAAAACTTCTACTGAAATCACCCCAGATAAATAGCTTTAAACTTTCCTTTGGCTGCCTAAGACTTTTTCCACAGTGTTGTATGTTTCTCTTTATTTACAGTATGGTGCAGCCTGCATTTTCTGTTCTGAAATCCCCACATCCAGAGTCAGGTGATGCAGGAGGAATGTGGGCTTATTCTCGTAAAAAAGCAGTGAAACGTGAATGATCATGCTCTGTCTTTGACCAGTTGTTGGGTAGACAATGGTCAATGCTCCTATTGGGTCTCGAAAACTGTGATTCCTTATTATTAATTGCTTCTTTGTACCCAGTCCCATCAAGAACCCAAACTAACCTTCTGGCTTGGTGTTTCCTGCCTGCGTCTCTTTGCTTTCTATTGGGGAACAGCCATGAAAACTGCCAAGTCACTTCTGCTGCCCTCTGTGCCCAAACTCTGTTTCTTTACCCATCACCTTATCCCAACTACCCAACACCACATCACCAATACCCATCTTTATTTACTGTTCTTTTGGCTTAACGTGAGCTGCTGTAGGGAACACACACGGGCATGCTGCGCTAGACTAATGGATGAGGTCATACAGTCAGGGAGCTTAGAATCAGCATTGTTGAGATCTTATAGGGTGTTAATTAAGTGTTACTTCAACACCTCCCTAAAGAACCATCAATCAGCACTTTTACTGTGCTGTTGACAAGCTGCATTGCACCCAGAGACCCCCTAAAGCAGCCAGTTTGGGGCTACATCACCCAAAGACAGGCAAGAAGCAGACAGGACACAGATGAGTTTCAGACAGTCTGAAATATGTGACATCTGTTCTTACTTCCTCTCAGGGTTCTCCGGGAGCCGTGACGATTATCAGCAGAGCCACGGCAGCATGTCAATAAGCAAGAGCCTTGCTCATCCGTATGGCATAAGCCTCCCAGGCATTCCGTCCTGTAACGGTGTGGGTAAAAATAGCACAAATACACTAACCTGTTCACTGAAGTGCAGAGGAATGTGGGTAATAATATAAGATGAAGGATTTTAACCAATAGCAGAGGGAATTGTTTAAAAACGTAGAAAATGAATGTAGTATTGGATCCATGAGTCATTCTTATGACAATGTTAATCTGCTATTACCCTGGATCATTAGACAGATTGTGGCTCTACGGGTTCAGACTCTAGGTCCATGGTCAGATGGGTGCTGGTTCAAATCCCTTGTCTGTGACTCTCATAGGAGAAAAAGTAGAATATGCAAAAACTGTGGAATTCCCATGTGCCTATACTGATACGTGTATAATTGTCAAATACAACATTATTCTTGCATGACAAATTGCAGGTTGTTCAAATTATAATATATTAATGGTCACTCTACCTCTTAATGTTAACACTGCCTCCTCACAGAGTGATTAGGTTCAGGTACTGCCTAAAACAGCTTTCATCCAGACTCTAGGTTGCAGAAACAGATACACAACAACTTCAATGATTGGACTGGGGAGCACGGGACTGGGAGGCACTCATATCCGATTGACAAGGGATCAGAGGAGAGGCAGCTGGATTGATCCACACGAGGGCTGAAATGAGAGGCAAGGCACTAGTGAAAGAATGGTAGGACAGGAATGCAGGGTGTGACAGTATGGCCATCGAATATTACTATAACTGTATAATATTGACGCTGTATGATATCATTGTGTAATGTTATTAATTATACCAAATTATAATACTGGCACTGTATGACACCACCATGGTATAAAGCAAAACATGAGGCTGCGATTAATAAATTCCACGGTGTGACCTTGTATGTTACTGTCAAAGCACTAGAAACATATTACATTAACAGATGACCATTTACATCAGCACTCTATGATACAGAAAATCTGGATGAATGGGGTCAAGAGGCTGGGTTTGATGTACTGGCAGTATGTGTCTACCAGAGTGAACAAGAGGCCAAATCTTCGGTTTAAAACAGCTCATTCCTTTTGAACTGCAGACCAGGGGCGGGAAACCCCCCCCCCATTTCCTCGACATACTCGGAGTAATGCGGGGGGCACTGAGTAGTCCGGTCACTTCAGCTGGTGGAAAGCGAGGTTAACGACAGATGGAATTGAATCAAGCTTCTGAAAGTCTGAACAAGAAATCAGAGTGAATTATATATTCATAAACAATGTAAAATATAACTACACAGCGATGCTTAAGTAACTTACCAGTTTCAGAATTGCCTTATGCTACTTAATGCCGCCGATCTAATGTAATACTTGGAGGACGTTAAAGTCAATTGCATCTGCCCCCCTTAACAGAACAACTGGCCCCAGGCTGCACCCCCCCCTTCCCCCCCAGTTGAAATGGTCTAGAACTTCCACTGCTGTAGACGTCCCCCTCTGTAGAACATCTTACTGTTAATTGCACAGGAAACAATCACTGCAGAAGAAATCATTAGACGTTCACCAATTAGGCCCTAGGGAACTGTATCCAATCTTTCCTTAATGATTCCCTGGGTGGTAGCATGCTTTTAATATCTTACTGATCTGTCCAGCTGGGTAGGGCGTCATCCTATTCTTTTAGAATAGGACTAAACAGTGAATCAGTGACAGACCCTAAGGTCACAAACACTTTTACTCCAGTTGACAGTTGAAACCTCCAGTTTGGAGACAGCTTAGCCCTTTTGCACATCTGTTCTCAGTTATTTATTTGTTTGCTTGTTTATTTGTCTATTAAAATCTTTCAGACAACCTGACATATGCTTCATTAGTTATAATTTACACAGCAAACGCAGACGGCATTATAATTGGACATTTGGTGAACCTGCTACGGTTATGATTGCCTAAGCTTGAAATGCTAAGTGTAGCTGAAGAGAATAGAGAGTGCTGATTGGCCAAGGACTGTAAGTTAAGCCCCTTGATACCCCGGAGAGCACAAAAGGAATGACACATATTTCCTTTCAAGTCCAACCTTTTTTATTTGACTTTTTGAATGAAAATCCCCAGACATGGCATTTCAGTGTTGGAAGGTTGACACATTCATGCAGTTGACCTGGAAATTTCAGTGGATTGAAGCTCCTAGCAGACCAGGGCTTCACACTGTATTATCCCAGGGAATATTCCCTGGAATCATAAATGCAAAAAGGTATTAAAAAAAATGCTACAATATTATTCACCCAGGTGAAAGCTACTAGAATGGAGTTTTTAACCTCACAATAAAGAGATTTAAAGATTAAAATCAATCAAGACTTCTTTGTCAGTTATTGTGAAAAACTGCAATAGTGACAGATTAGCTCCCTGGTATCTTTGACATTGTTTACCGCATGTATAAACCAATATCAACATAAATTAACTTGCTCTTGGCCTTGGGACAGCATGAAAAGCAACACAAAGGAGTTTTAATACACTTTGAAATGTATGCACACGTACTCATGTTACATCTCTCCTCCTCGGGTGACAACATTGCATAAACGTTCATTTTACTCTCTACCTGTACAGTACCAAGTGCATAATCAGTTAAATCAAATTAGTAAAAAAATGGAAATGCAATGCACATACTTTAAATGAAAGAAGACAATTGCACAGTTTTGATAACTCCTTCGGCACATTTCTGATAAGGGAATCAGAATTTACAGTGTGTTGAACAGTGATGAAGAACTACGGACCCACTCAGCTCAGACGTGTATCTGCTTCAGCGGTCTGTCTCAGACAGCTGCTCCCTGCAGATACTAACTGCGCCAGCTGCACGCTCATAGTCACTGAGGAGGCACCTGGAAACTCGACCAAGTGAAAGGCAGGTATTACCCTGGCCCAGTCCCTCCTGTGGGTCTGGCACATACCCCTTTCTAAAACCTACAGAGTAGTGCTTTTCAATCTCTGTCTGGCAGAGATCTGACGGGGGACAAAAATGTCGACTGCCTGTGGGTCCCTGAAGACCGAGTTGGGAAACACTGCTCCAGAGAATACCTTACTCACTCGGGCTCACTAGATGGTGCTAAATGGTACCCATGACAATTTATGGTAAACTTGACTACTGTGTTTATTTATTTATAGTAACGTCTGAGTAGATACAGGTAATGCATTTGTGCGGTCAGATTGCTGGAAATGTGCTCTTGCAAAGCAGCAGTATTCAATTTTTACTATTATGTTGATCAGGATATTTCTAAGCTCGAAAATATATTATCACTCATGCATCACCAGAGAAATATGTGCTCCAGGGTCTCAGAGTTGGCGACCAGACATATATGCGCGTTGAGATACAATATATAATAGTGTTTACATTTCTTTGATATTCGAAGGTTACAGGGTTTCTGTTTGTTTTTTTTCTCTTGACAATTGTTTTGATGTTTCTTCTGCTTAAAAATAGTCCAGTTGTTTAGGTGTTTGTATTTCTGACACAAGAAACATTACATGATCTCTTACTATCCAAGCTAATTGTGGAGAACATAATGATGAAGATATGGCACTTCTTATAATTCATACTTCAAAAATCTATAATGGTGGAACCTGTTATGCAAAAAGTTCATTTGTTCTAAAATAACTCATTCAGAAGAAGTGTCCATTTTTAAAAGGTACATACTCGTAATGATATGAAGGAAATAATATCAAGCTTTTTTTACCAGGTCATTTAATCAATACCACAGCCCCTAGAAGTTGGCTTAGGAACTCTGAGACCTGACAAAACATTTAAACAACAAGACCAGCACATTATATACACGTTATAGGTCTGGTGATCATCACGCAGCGCATAGATCTTGGGTCAAACCTCTACCATCTCTGAATCCTCTGATATTTCCTACCACACAGCCAAAGTCTTTCTCAGATACCCTGTGCAGGAAGTCAAGGGTTTCCAGAAGAAAGGCACAAGGCCCCATAATGAGGCTCCTGCTGCTTGCAGAGGCAGCTTCCATCTTGCCCAGAAAATCCTGTGTACTGTAGATCGAAGTGGGGAGTATGGGATTTCTGTGCCATATTGCCCCAGAACCACAGCATAGGCATCATATCTGAACACTGAACACTCACACTCATAAACACTAATAAGAAGATTTCTTCTCTCATTTTCATTTTATTATTGTTTGGCCACGGCATTATTACTCCTGTAATGCGTGGCGAGTCGATGCCCCCCATTTCAAGCACAGAGCTGGTGATAGTTTATCAGTGCAAACATATATTCATACAAATTTAAGGTACCTTGAAATCTTCATCGATAGCTTATAAAGACAATCACGTCCAGGCCTAAAATAGAACACGAACAAGCTAACTTGTAAAAAAAATATATATAATATATATGCTAAATGGAAAAATACCTTCCCTGGTGTTGATGTGTGATCACCTCTTTTAGACATCAAATACTGAATATGTTGTTTTTCAGCTTAGATAACAACCATATCCAAAGGTGGACTTACATAATTTACATGTGACACAGACATTTAAAACCGCTGAATGTTTTCCAAAGTAATTCAAGTACCTTGCATTGCACAAAAGTACCAGCCCACACAAACAGGTGGATGTCATCCATCACAAACCCATCTGACGAATGCGTCTTTCGTAAATAAACGTTAACAGATGATTTATTCCTCAAGGGATCGTTTGAGAAGAGCAATCACAGGCTACTTTTGAAATCACTCTGTCCTAGCAATCTATTTATCTGCCCCATTTTCTCGCACATCTTAAATGCTGCAGATGAGATCTAGCCAGTGCCATATTTGATGTCTCTCTGGATCCCACATCAGTAATTAACCAGGCTACTTACTGGGATGATGGATGGAACAAAGCCAGAAACTCACTTCTGAGATAGAGATTTCGAGATATTGCAGTCTGATAGATCAGGAAAAATGATGCTTTTTCAATGTGAATTTGTGTACGGATCGCCATAGCAGTGTGAGCCCCGCCATGGTCACAGCAGGTATCTCCAGGAGTGAGCGAGAGAAAACATCTGGGTGAAAAGCACTCAGGTAATTAAGAAGGCTGTGCCGATAATGTGTGCAGACTCACCATCCCGCTAAGGTGAAACGGCGGCGAATGAAGCACTATCGTTCACTGTTACTGCTCACCATTACCAAGATGTATGTCCCGTTGTGCACAGTATGGCTTCCTGAGATTTTCCCCATGATTAACAAATTTGAAACCGGCCTATTGTAGAGGTGTGGTTATTAACATGAATGTAAAAATCCAGAAAATTCTAGCATAGCATATACAGCAGTGTTCAATTCTCACAATTTTGTTGATCTGAACAGTTCTAAATTTCAAAATATATTATCGCCAAAATTCTGGAAACTATATACTAATGCTGGCAACAAATTTCCTTATTACAATTTGCATCTATTTATTCATAAAACTCTATTATTATTACATTGTTTTAATCATTTGCTAATTGTTTTGCATAACTACCAGTCCAGACCAATACAAAACTGTCAGAAGTTATCAAAATGCATGTCACTGGCTTCTATCCCCAGTTTTTGGTTGTCAACACTTGGTGTTAATTCTGAGTTGACTGCAAACACACATACTCCTCTAGACACCCTGCATTCCATCACCAAACAACCTGTTACTTCCTATCAAAAGAGCACAGTCAACCTGGAAACAGGAAGATTACAAAGGAAAGGTGCGCTGCCACAGCGCCGATCCATGTCGTGCGACTTCCTGCCCTCTGTGTCTCCGACGGAAACGCTCGAAGAGCAGGTCAGGGCATCCATTGCTCTTGTCACGTGTTCAAGGCTGAGGGTGGTCAGAACATCAGGGCCTGAGTTGTTCGCAGCATGCAGGGCTTCACCAATCACATGTACAAGCCAGATTAAACCAGTAAAAATGTACGAGGAACGGCCTTTTGCTGTTGTCAGGCCGCTTCCTCTGAGACCTATACCCTGGCAAAGAGAAACTGAACCAAGATGGCTGACATTAGTCAGATGAGAGCAAGGGATTCTGGGAGCATATCCAATGACGTCTCAAATTGCTGGGGACATTTAGTTGGGCTGAAGAAAAGAGGATGTAGATTTGAAGGGTCTTCACTGTGGTTTTCTTTGAAAAGACGCCTTTCACTCAGAGCTGGTCTAGGAGCCAACAGATCTAATGATGACAATACTCTGGGTGGTTGTATGAGTGATTTTTTTGTATGGAAAAGAAACCAGTATGTTTGACTACCTTAGAAAACTCAGCCTTGTAAATTCTGGTGCATTGGTCTGATCAGATGACCTGAATGAGATACAGAGACTGATTTGTTTTTACCCTGTTTCTTGTAAGGACATTATTACAACTTTATACATCTTTTAAATAGTGAAATCTCTATTAGGAAATGCCTCTCAGTTTAAAAGTGTCCAAAACTCCACCTTCTGTTGTAGAAAATGAAGTGGTTGCTGAAAGTCTCTTAGGTAGCACCCAGGCGTCCGTGACAGGTCAGTGATGGCAATTGTTTACCTCATAGGATTCCTTTTCTCTTCTTATTTTTGAACATTGGAAACATCTGTATCTCCAAAGGAAATCAAAAACATACAGAAATACATACTACAGAAAGTCACGGCCACAGGACAGTGTAACGTGTTTCAAAGTTGCCATTGCAATCACCGTCGTCACCACCACTTTCGTAGCAATCAGAGAAAGCCGCTGCTGCACGTGACGTTTCTGTTCTTCTCCAAGCCGACACAGTTAGGCTGACTGTTCTTGCCTTATTTTAAAATACTTACTCCAAGTTCTATATTACAAATGGCTGTTTGTAAGCCTCCAAGATGAGACTGGGGCAGAGCCTGAAGAGTGGTGGGAGGGGCCAAAGGAAGAGAGGAGCTGTGTTTGAGGGAGGAGGGGTCTGCTCGGTGGATTCGATGACCTCCCAACCTTGGGTCTTTGCTGTCCTGGATTTCAATCTAAGAAAGCAAAGAGAATAATACATGAAACATGAAACCACTACTGACACGGTGACTCCAATTGTTGCAGGCGGTGCCACAGATGAAAGAGCCGGCAGCATACAACAGAATGAAGAGAGAATGTAAGAATATTCTGAATATGTGATGACATACCTGTAGGTACCTTCTAACATGTCTGTACATTCATACGTACGGCAGAAGTGTCAAAATCATCACAATTACGAAACTGTGATTGAAAAGTATTTTGACAGTTAAACTGACTGAATCAAAGGATTTTAGTTGGCTGTGACATCATAAATACATAAGTGCACAGTTCAGGTGCAGAAAGAACCAATCCAGACCCAGATTTTGTTTCAACCAACCAGCTTAGTACTCTGTGAATGTCATGATACAGATTTTGGCAGTTGCATAGCCAAGGGTTACAAAAATAGCCAAATGTAGCAATAAAATAACAAAGGACACTAAATGTGTTGCTGTGTTATGGCTACGAATAAAACTTAGTGTGGCATTATTTTTATGCAGTACTATTATTATATTTAAAATATTAGTATTGCTTGAAGTGTAGGAATATTTAACATTCCTATTGTGCAAACTATGTAACAATAATATTTAGAAAGTGTTGAAAAAAAACTGACAAAAAATAAAATAGTTTACTTGAGAAATAATTAACTTATGTGTTGGTGACAGTAGACACTTCTGCTTCTAAACATAAAAAATGATATTCTGTATATTTATGTATAGCATCCTATTCTGCATGTTAGTTAGATCTGACTCCTAACTGTATCAGTAATAACTACATGAACAGAATACAGAATTAAATCAAATACCTTGAGTGATGCCTTATTAAAACAAATGCATGCCACTCGAGATGCTAACTCCTCAAGATCTTGGTTGGTGACTCTTCAGGCAGACATACGATCCCATCCCACCCTCCATAAATGGACATCTATCTGCCGCAGCCATGTGGGCATCCCCTTGGCCTGGTCTGCTTGGGTCCTCAGCAATGAGGATCCCGTGAGTCGGATCACCCTCAGGGAAACGCGCCACATGGCCGTAGTGCTGTATCTGATGCTCCCTCATAATGCAGGTAATATGCCTCATTTGAGACTCCCTGGGCAACAGATCAGTCGACACAAAGTCAAATCAGTGGTACCCAAGGATTCTCTGAAGAAACACAGTAGCAAAATAATCCAGTCTTCATCTCAGGTCATCTATGTCTCACATCCAAACAGCAAGACAGGGAACACTTGGACCTAGACCTTTGCTTATCACAAAGATATCAGATGCGCCACATTCCTCTTTGTGACCTCATGACCCCCCAAGCTCTCCCAAAGTCAATGGACTACATAGGAAGAATCACCAGAGACATGAATGTCAATGCCAAGGTAAGTGAACCATTCGACATTCTCTCTGCAGAGGCCGACATTCTCTCAGCAGACAGATACACTACTGACAGCTGAGCCCAAGAGGTCACTAAAGGCCTGGATCTTGGTTTTTTCATCTAGGACACTTGTAAACCCAGACACTCAGACTCCTCACTAAGTCTCTTGAGAGCTCCAATCAGAGCTGCCACTGATTCTGCGAAGGTCAGAGCATCATTGGTAGAGTCAAGAACTGTGAATCCTTCCTCACTAACACATGGCCCACAGCCATCGGACTCCATAGCCCTGTCCATCAACCAGTCCATGTACACATTGAACAGAGTAGGAGCATGAACACACCCAAAGAACAAACACAAGCAAATGTATTTTTGTACAGCACATTATCACAACATTACAACATCTCAAAGAACTTTACAGCATCCCCACCCAAAGCCCCCAGTGAGTAAGCCATAGGTGGCAGTGGCAAGGAAAAACTCTCGAGAAGGAAGAAACCTTGGGAGGGACCAGACTCAAGGGGGGGGGCGCATCGTCCAGGGGCTGTCAGGGAGAGTCAAATACAAGCAACCCAGAATCGCCAGAAACCCAGGATGTCCTACAGGGCAACTCGATCAACTGAGTCAAACACTTTCTGAAAATCCTAAGAAACCCTTTTGATATTTGTGTTTGCTTTTGATGAGAACCTTCAGTGCCAAGATGCAGTTGAGGGCAGACTTCTCAGCTGGTAAACCAGACTGATCTGGTCATTGGTATGCGAACATGTGATCGTGGATCCTGTGACTCTAACATGGACCTTACCTGTCACTAAAAGCAGTGTTGTCCCTCTGTAGTTGCCCCAATCCAAGCTATCACCCTTCCCTTTTCAGATGAGGACAACTAGTCCTGTTTTCCGGTAAGTTGGGATGATGCTTGTCTCTAGAATAGAAGCAAACATTGCTTGCAACGCCAGGAAGACAGTGTTACCACCAAGTTCACCAGAGATACCACAGCTCCCTGCAGTCTTCCCTGCCCCAAGCTGGTTCACCACCCATACAATCTCAGTGAGATTGGGTGGCTCACAGCTAAGGAGGATCAGCCTCAAGAACTTGGACTCAGATGTCCAGTGTCACAGCCAGAGGATCAGCCTCTATAAGCAGGACATGAGTCACTAGACTACAAATGGTGTGTCACTTGCCTGAAGATTCCTCTATCAAACGCCTCCTTATCTGCCCTCAGAACCCTTGCAGTCATGCTTCTCAGTTCCTGGTACAGAACAAAGTTGCTATCAAACCATGTGCTGCGACTCCATATAATAATGTCTAGGGTTCTCTGTGAGATAAAGCACCTTCTGGAAACACTGGCAATGCCAGCATAATCCTCAGCAACTTTTAGGTTTTTAAAGCTTTCATTCACCTAGAAGGGAGTAGGCTAATGGACCAAAGCAAAATCATCAACAACAAAAAGTCTTTGGTCATAATTCACAAACTCGGTATATTTGTAGAACATGCAGTTTTGCAGGTACCACCAGCATCTGCCCATGAGGATGAGACTGATTTCCTTCACCGCACCAGCAGCGCTAGAATACCAAGTTTAATGATGTGGCGCAGGGATCTTGAACCAGGGTCCAATGACCCACAGACCCAAGCTAAATCTTCAACAACGACAACAAGTCTTTAGTCAGAATTCACAAACTCGGCACTTTTGTAGATCCTGCAGTTCTGTTAGTGACACCAGCTTCTGCCCATGAGAATGTGATCGATTTCCTTCACCGCACCACCAGTTCAACGATGCAGCTCAAGACCCTAGAACTGGGATCCATCAACACACAGACCTTGATCTTTTGCCATGTTCACCACAGTTGCCAGACCTGTGGGGACAAACACAGTCCTCATAGCCTGCCCTGTCACTGTTCGTGGTCACACTGAAGTCAGGGGAGTGTCACCTCGTGGGTACCTGTCAACCTCCAAGCAAAGTTGCGAATAAAATGTCTCCCTCACCGAGACATCACTCACTACATTTCACTCACTGCAACCAGGGTATACCCTGAGACAACAGACAAGACACCTGGAGACTGCTTTAATCTTTTTCTCATAATAGGCTCATTGAACAGAGTGACATTGGCCAATCTGCCACAGTAACAGCCACTCCCTGAAAAATGACACCCATCAGAATGACCAGACTAATAATAGGTATACTAATCTACAGAGATCTGACCACTCCGTGGACAGCATACATTAGAAAGTGCCACCAGTGAAATGCAGAGTTTATGAAGCTCCTCCGACCGCAGGGGAAGATGGTCATCTTGCCGGAAAGACGAGGCGTTCCAGTACCCAACAGGACTGACCCCACTGGCTCCCATCCCTACCCCCAGCCCCCCATTCCTCATCCCCTACATGGTGCGTGCAGCCTTCCTGTGGATGATTGAAGTAGAGCTACTCCCATTGAGAGCAGAAAAGAGTCCTCTCTGCTGTCTTGGTGCTGGGTGAAAATTTTTACAGTGGCTGAAGTGCCAATCCCGCCACCAAACCCCAGATTTTTCCCTGAAAATTGGAGAGCCGTCTGCAGTTTACTGTCCTCAATCCTCAGTTAAATATTATTTTTTAAAATTTGTTTTTACTTTGTTGCAGGAGCTACCTAGGAATAACAGATTCTCTCCACAGTGGGAAGCCATTCAGCCCTCCAGCTCTCCCCAGCTTATAGCCACGCAACCCACAAGCTTTCCGCAGCTTGTTGCTGCCCAGCCCATTGGCTCTCCGCAGCTCGCTGCTGCTCAGCCTGCTGGCTCTCAGCATCTCACTGCAACTCCCTGCTCTGGCCGAAGGAGAAAGAAGCAGAGGAAGCTGGTTGGGCCCATTGCTACTGTCTTACCTGACCCAGTGCTTCTGGCGGCCTGCCCACCTACTCCGTAGCCAACCCTAGCTGTACACCCTACTCTGTGGCTACCACCTGGCTGAATGGGATTGAGCTGGAAGATGCCCTTTTGGAAGACTTAGAGCAGAACCCTCTGGGCCTTGCCCTGAGTTCCATTCCGTGGGCCCCTGCCTCAGCCCGAGGCTTAGGCCGATCCAGTCCCAGGTCCCAAGGAGGCCTCAAAGAGAGGTGCTGGCATTCATGCCGGCTACCCAGACTCCCACTCCCGCAACGCTGACTCCCCAGTCCACAGTGGCACACCTTGCTGTCTCTTCAGCATCCCCCAGCCTTGCTGTCTCCTTGGGGTCCTGCCATCTCTCCTTCAAGACCTTCCAGTCCTGAAAGTTGCTGAGGTTCTGCATCCCAGAGTGCAAAAGACCCCCCAGCCATTCCCCGCTTTCTCTGGTCACACCTTGGTTCCTGTACTTTGTCCTACCTCTATTTTTCTCTGTGTCCCCTGTGGCTCCCTCTGATTTTTGCCCCCTCTCTCTGTTGCTCCTCTACTTGTTTGTCCTGTCCTGGAATGTGTCGTGCTGGTTGTCATTCCTGCTGTCCTTCTGGTCCCTTGTCCAACCCCTGCCTTTTATGTGACCCTAGTCCTGTGTCTCCTGTTCTGCGTTTTCCCTCTTGTGTCTCACCTTGGTATCTGCTCTGTGGTCAGCCTTGCTCCATATCACCTGTCTGGTCCCCTGTCTTGTATTTGTTTTCTCAGTGCCATTGAGATTTGGTCTCTGTCCCTTCTATCCAGTTTCTGATCCCATATTTTCCATATAACCTGTCAGATTCGCTGTGCTCTATCCTGTCTTTGGTTACATCCGTCAAATCCGGTTCATAGTGGAGTCTCCCATGCCTGTATGCAGGGGGATTTTGTTATGACCTGTCCTGTCCATCCCCCAGTATGACCAGAAGGCGTTGCTGCTGGTCCGCCAGAATGCTTGTTTCCTTCCCAGCTGAGTCCTGTTCGTAATCCCTGATACTGATGTGGCTAATGCTAACACCTAATTGTATCAGTCCCTCATTAGTCCTGTATATATGTGCTTCCCAGTCCTGTTTTCACCAGTCCAGTCATTAACGTCAGTCCTCCTGTTGCCTGTACTCATCCTCGAGTCTTTTCATTTTTATCCCTTGTTTGGTTCCCTACTCTTGTTTGATAATCCATCCATCCATTTTCCAAACCGCTTATCCTACTGGGTTGCGGGGGGTCCGGAGCCTATCCCGGAAGCAACGGG
>JABFDZ020000109.1:28082331-28098349 GCA_019775955.2 Pollimyrus isidori
CATTGAAGCAACTGCCATGTGATTGCTTGATTAGATAATTGCATTAATGAGAAATTGAACAGGTGTTCCTAATAATCTTTTAGGTGAGTGTATATTAAACAATGGATACCTAGAGAAACACATTACAAGCAAAGACTGTATGCAAAAGACTGCCTTTCCATTAAGCAACCATTTAACGATTATCACAGCTATCTGATAGAAATGTCTTAAGATGTCTTCTGTGGTGGCAGAAATGCCTGTAAAAATAGGCAAGCCTTTTGTGCTTAATGGCAGGCTTTCACTGTTTTAATCTCTTAATGCACAGAGGTGGATAGTTCAGGTTCAGAAAGCAAAAATCTGGACCAAAATCTCATTCCAACCAATCAGTTGAGTAGTTTGTAAGTGTGACTCCTTACACTCAACTCACTGGTAGAAAAAAAATCTTGCTCTGATTTTTTACTTTCGAGACATGAACTATCCTGTGTTGATGCATTTCTGCATTATATTGATCGAAATCAACCTGTCTTTGTTTCCATACTGGAACAAACATGCTGCATCCCATATTACATGGGACAATAATGGCATCCGTAGTCCCGAGACAAGAATTAATGGAATAAGATGGGGCTAAGAGGGAAATCAGGCTATAGTTGTGTCCACGCGGCATGACACAGCACAGAAATGTCAGCTAAAAACAGCCCTGGGTCACCTATTAGCTGAATCCTTCCTATCTGACCGTGCACGTTTGCCAACTCCATAATGCTGCGATTCCCTTTCAGTATGAAGCAGGTGACGATTGTTTTTTTCATTTAGTGAGCTTGAACAGATAACATAAGGTAGTATGTCATTATTGTAATTATATATATATATATATATATATATAAAAATCTAAGATATTCAATATTATGGTCCAAGTATGCTTTGCCAATCATTAAACTATCCATCTATTCATTTGGCTTAATGGTTTTATGGTGAAGATTTGTTGGGTTTGTTATTGAAAACAAGAAAGGTGGTGAAGTAAGGGATCGGTCCTGAACAATTTAACCATTTGTCGGTGCTACATATGCTGCATACCACACGGCCGAGGAAGTATAATGAGTCGTAATTAACAGAGAAATTACTGATGGAGTGTGTTTTTATTTATTTTTGTTTCAGTCGTCTGTGGATAACATTGTTATTAAAGTATCCATTTAGAGCACCGGTGGGAATACGGAGGGAGAGAAACCCACAGAAGAGCTCATAAACATATATAGATGCAGTCGAAAGAAAAATTGTAATTATGGAAAGGAACCAATACTTTTGTGCCTGTAGGTTCATAGAGGTTTGTCATATGGCCTGTTGGTTATAGAATGCTCATCACATACGATCCAGAGTACACTAAGATTAAGAGATAACCCTGTTGCAAGGCTGAACAATCTCAAATTTCATTGCTATTAAAAATGCACTTATATTGACCACTAGCTGGAAGCATACCTGATCAAAGTGCTTATTCGCCCCTGTTTTGTTACAGTGCAGCTTGCTCCTTTGTACAGTCTAGATTAGTGAGGTAATACCACTCACTCAGGTCAGACCCAGATTATTCTCTTAAATTAAGGTTATGTTCAGTAAGTCCAGCATCTTCTTGGCTCAGAGCATTTTTTTGCCAATTTGACTAAATATTTCTTTATGTCTCTTGTCTTTATCGGTTCTTGCAGGCATTTTTATTTATTAATGGCTCTGGGGTCATTTATACTGAAAATATGTAATAATCTACCTTTGCAATTATGACAGAATATATTCCTTAACATTTACATACTTTTTCAAACCTCTTTTTTTAGTGTAAAAGTATTTTCTGAAAGTCAGACTTAATGAAAATACCACAGGTAATAAAAAAAGTAGCTGCAGTGTTTTTTTGTCGCAGCATTTATTGATGTTAAATGTCTTGACTTTCCACAAAATTAAACGTTATTGTGCAATTATCTCATGATTAAGTTACAGTTTTAGACTTTCAAAAACTCATTTAGTTACTGCATTCTACAGTTGTTCTCTTTTTCTGTCCTGAAAGCAAGAAAACACATATAAAACGGCGTCATATGTATGACTTAGCGTGTAGGCCCTTGTGTGGCTGTGCTGGCTAATGCATTGTCATGTTGAATTATTTGCCTGTTATTTTGAGCAGCCCTTCAGCAAAACACTTTCACAGCTAAACTGGGATTTTGCCAAGTGCCCCGCATTATTGTAGCGTACCTTTCTTTTTGCCGTTTTTTATGCGTGTTGTCGTGGGGTACTCTGGTTTCCCCCCACAGTCTAAAAACATGCTGAGGCTAATTGCTGTTCCTAAATTGCAAGTAGGTGTGCGTGTGTGAGTCATTGGAGTACGTCCTGTGATGGGCTGGCCCCCCATCCAGGGCTGTTCCCTGCCTCATGCCTGTTGCTTCTGGGATAGGCTCCGGACCCCCTGTGACCCAGTAGGATAAGCAGTTTGGAAACTGGATGGATGGGTATATCAGGTCAAAGTCTACACTTTGCATTTAGCAGGAAAACCCACCGTTTTCCATTTCCTATAATGTTACCATGCCCCGGGTTGCAGTTGTGCAGCCAGTTGACCTTTGACCCCCAGAGTTTTTTTTTTTTACTCCATTCTTGGGAGTTTCTGCTTCCTCTACTTTCTGGATATCTCTCATCTTATTGTCCTGCCTCTTCCCTGCCTTTTTATTGTTCTCTCTTATTGATGTTTTAATGTATCACAACACACACATGCAAGGCACCTTGGGGTGACTCTGAAAAGCGCTATGTAAAGTAAATTGAAATATCAGACACTGCTTCAGCCTGGTTGAAAGTAAGGCCTCTTCAGGTCACACCTGTTGAAAATAGTTGAGAATGCACCTTTTTGGGCCGCGAAACCCCGCAATTCATACCTGAATGACTTTCAAGACAAATGCTTGTGAGGGTGACGCCTGCTGATGTGCAAATGATTCGGCAGAAACCCACCTGCCACGAATTATCATGCGGCAGGAGTACATGCAACTCTCAGGGTGTGACATCACGGCTAAGCATACTAGCAGAATAGTCCCGGTCGCTCATTATGTAAGCTGCATCTTCTGTTCTCAGCAAGCATGGATAACCTGCTCCATTAAAAGGTTAGTTAATCCCAATAAAATATCTCTGAGTAAAGTAAAAGTACCTCTCCAAGAACCTACTAATTAGAGTATTTTAGAATTGTGCCCCCCTGCATAACATCGTAATTTACAAAGATTGCACATGCATGGTAATTCACCTTCCACTTGGTTTTCCAGAAAGAATACAAAAGAAATGACCACAAATTAATGCAATAGGAAGACCCTTCATATATAATATTTTAATACATGAACTCAGCACTAAAAATTCTACTTGGCGGCTCTTCAAAATAAATTAATCAATAAATGGACTTAACAAGGGCCCATGGCACATATAGTATTACAGCATATGCAAATGTATAATGGTTGAATATATAGAAATAACTGGAATAGTGTTACGTTGTGTGAACAAGCTGAAAATGGGTTTAATTCTCAGTAGCCCAACAAAAAAATCAGGTCCGGCAGTTTTAGTTCATAGGCCAAAAACATTCAGCCTATTTTGTAATTTTGACTACCCATTATTATTATTATTATTTTTATTATTCAAGAGTCCTTTTTTACCCTAAATGTGAAACATTTTCACAGACTGACAACTTTGCTAGCTTGGTTGAAATGATGAAATAATACCATATGATAAAACTAGGACTGGCGTCAGTTCTGTAGTCGAGGAAACTCCTGCCATAATCTCTACAATCAAAAGTGGCCATGAACTTTGTAGTTAATCAACCGGCTGCAGAAATGTAATGATTTAAAATCTTAGAGGTACAGAAAGTAAATGGTCCCAAGAAAACTGCTTTGTTATAGTAACTAGAGTGTTTTATACTCCTCTAAGGAGTTTTGAACTGTTCAGTGAATTTTTCTTATGTTGTTCTGGCGAATCTAACTGGAAATTCATTGATTTTGTTATCTTAGATGTTTTATACCTTCTGGTTCATTTGCATCTTTCCCAGAACTGAACATGCCAGCAAGGAAAGAACCTCAATGTCTCAACACCCAATGCCACCTTTGAAGTTCTCCATTGCCTTTTGCATTCCACCTGTTCCATTTCACTGGATACCATTGGCACATGACCCATACTATGCCAGCAACTATAATTACTTGCATAGATTCCAAAAATAGCTCAGTATGATGACATTGTGTTCTGAAGACTGGATCATAAAATGAGATTTTGGGAAGTTGGCATCAATTGTTTCTTGCATTTGGATGCAGATGAGATATTGTAACTAGTCTCTCACCTTTGTTGTCAGTCTTGACTTCATCCAGGAGCAGGTCGTTCTGCCTGTTGCCCAGCACAAAGGCCAGGAAGGAGAGGATGAGGGCGTCCAAGATGCCGATGATGGCCAGGATGTAGGCCCAGCGCACGGAGCAGCTTCCCAGGGTGTACTTCCCCGTCTCCTCTCCACACATGTCGCGGACCACCTCTGCATCCCAGCCATCCGGAAAAATCATACAACCCAGGACCAGACACACAGCTGGCAAGGGTGTTTCAAAGGAAGAGAGAATAAGACAGGGGGAACGATGAGCCGTGAGGAAAGGTATGGAGAGCCAGAACAAAAGAGGAGAAAGGGAAGAAGCGTTAATCAGAAACGGAATAGAACCTTCAGAACTTCACTGCAAACCCCTACACACCAGGTTCCTTGTGCCTTTCTGCACACCACTGCTCTACTGAGCTTTTTTTTTGTTTTTAATTGGGGCCATTTCAATTTTACAAGTACCCTGAACATCAAGAGCGGCAAAATGATTGTATTACTGAGCCCTTGAGCAAGGCCCTAAGCCCAACAGCTCCAGGAGCTGGCTGACCTCTTCTCCCATTTGGTTGTCACTTGAGACAAAACATCTGCTAAATACATGTTATGTAACAACAACAACAGAATGTCATCATACTACTGCAACAGAAACCATTTTAAGATAAGACTGTCTTCAGACACAAAAACGGCCAAACAAAGTACTTGTGATAATCATAGCTCTCAGGGTGGACCTAAATGATTTAAAAGACCTTGTCCTGCAGATTATTATTCAGTACTAATATAGTTTTGATGGTACCTCTTGAGAATATGTTTGGGTTAAAAACAGGCATTTCAACAGCCATAAAATGTGACCTTACCTGGCTGCACTATAGTACATTTACCAAGTGTGTATCCCGCGCCTTGTTACAAATTACCCAATGTCAAATTGCCCAGTGTGCAGAAAAAATGCAAGTAAACATCTTATTCTACTCAGTACTTGTACCAGTACAAATCACAATAAATCATTTGAATATTGATTCCTTCCAGATTCTGGGCGAGTTTGCGTAACCACATAAGAAAACTAACTATATTGTATTTTATTCAAGCGATAGACAAAACAGAAATGATTACTAAAAGGCAAGAGTTTTAACAATAGTATTCTGGCTAGTAAAAAGACCTGAGTGACTTACAGGTAATGAAGATATTTGAGGCAAGTTTGGTCAGAGCTTCGTTGGTGAAGATGCAAATGAGTTTTCATGAGTGGCTACAGATACAGACAAAAGTATTGGTACCATTATAGTTCAGAAAAGTCTAAAATTTCCTTTTCAGTCATTGCTGTGCACTTCCACGTGTGTGTTTTGGGTCATTATCAAGCTGGAAATGGAATAATTAAAAGCTTGTAATTTTTAAAAAGTGGAAATGTAAAAATACTTTTGGTCACATCCATACAATGATGTTGGCATGTCAGAAAAATCCTTAAGTATAATTAACTTTAGAATAAAGTGAACATTTCCCAACTGTGTGCTGTTTTGGAGCTGATTCCATCTAAAAGGGAAAATTCTGAATCCGTTAACTATAAATGTCAGCTGAAAGACATACTGTTATGAAATACAGTATATGAAAAACTATATTTATATATATAAAAATCAACTAAGCTGTGCATAGAATACACAAACACACTACTACTAGTGAAAACTCACTTTTCATGCTGTATGAAGCATATGGACAATGATCTACAGGTGCAGATCTGTGCTTGTTAACAGAAACCTGGCTCAGACCCACAGACACTATTCCTCTTGTTGGAACAAGACACTGCGTGGCTCTTGGCATGGAGGCAGCCTGGCAGCTATTTTTAACTCACTGTTAAAAACAGAAGCAAAAGGCATATAATATTTTACAGCGTTTGGAGCGATGCTACTTCACATGGCGTCTGACCCGCCCATATGCAGTCTCATAGTATTCAGAGCACTGGGACCATACACATTGCTCTCAAATAAATTTGGGGAAATTCTCAGTGACTCAGTCATTAACTCACACAATATTATAATACTTGGAGATTTCAATATACAGTAGTACCAGTTTGACCTAGATCTCGATCTGAGTATTATCAGTCGAACCATGAACGCCGACCTAATATAAATTATACGCGCCAGGAAATGAGTCATACTACAATACAATTCTTAATTGAATGCCTTCTTCACTGACTGGACAATTAACCAAATAAAGCAGAACAATATTACATTAACTAACAATAAATAAACCATTAACTTACGTGTACTATTAGAGAATTTATGTCATTTATTCAAACTTTATTTTAACAAGTAAATTAACTGAAAACCAGTTCTCACTGATTTATGCAATTTTTGGGAGAGATAGCAGATTACGCATCAAAACCACTTGGGGTACAAACGTCATGCTTGTAACTAAATTCTTCAGCCAATAAGGGCAAAGGTGTATCGTCATGGAGGCGTTCCAGTTTGTGCAGCTGGGTGAGAGGTTGCAATGCATCTAACTGTAATGCGTTGCGTCAGGATCAGAATGCGTTGCTTTAAACCAGCTGTAAGCAAGTCCAACACATCCAAAGACCGGACTGGGTAAACAATCGCGGACTTAATACGGAGGACTAATGACAACAATCAGAAACAGCTGATCACATGGGAATCCCACACAAGGTTAACGAGGGATTGTGGCACACGGAAGCTCTTCTTGTTTTATCCTGTTCGTTTTGTGCTTAAATGCTTAAAAAATACATATTTACCTGTATTTTTGGGGGGCCGGGAACCAATTAATTGGTTTTCTATTATTTCTTATGGGAAAAATCTGATTAGAACTCGAACTTTTTAGGATTCGATCCGGAGTCCGGAACAGATTAAGTTTGAGAACTGAGGTACCACTGTATATGTGGACACAGAGACATGCTTTCAACAAAAGTTTCCTGCCCCTTCTGGCCTCCTGCTGGTTGTTGCCAGCGCGTAACAGGACCAACACATGTTCAGAATCATACACTAGACTTGATTATTACTCTTGGATTTTATGTTCATCATGTATCTGTCTGTCCACTGAATAAGTCATTCTCTGGTCGTTTTCTAATCACCATTGTGATTCACCCACCCTCTTTGACTATGGCAGATTAGACTATTATGACACGTTGCCTAAATGATAGAAATTCCCTGCGATTTATTGATGCAGTAAGTAATGTGAACTTCATCTCTAGGAGAAATGTCAGCAAAGTCACACATTACTTTAGTGCAGCGATTAGTCAGATTTTGGTCGAAATGGCCTCTGACAAATAAAGTGATATAAACCACAAGCCACTAAACCATGGTTTAATAATCACACGTTCTTACAAACAGCAGCGCTGTGGGGTTAAAGGTGTTCAAGTTGGCATCGTCCAACAGCCTGCAACAATATAAGCATAACCCTCTACCAGGCACCCACAGCCTATTACTCTAACCTTATTCACCCTCGCTACCCATTTAAGACAACAGCTTATCTAACAAAAACGGCTGAACCTCTGCAACCAAGTAATATTAGTAGTGATCATTTTATCAACTTTTTAAATAATTAAATCACAAGCAATATACTTCCAACCTGTTCAAATGACTTACAAGTACCTCTGATGCAAAACAACATGCAGACAACCCTCAAAGTATGTCAGCTGGTCAGTGAACACAGTGATAACTAAAACCAGCTAAAACCTGTCATGAACACAGCATTGAAACTGCCTTAACTAAAGTTTTAAATGGCATAAAAATGGCAAATGATGCTGACAATGCAACTGTGCTCATGCTTCTGGACCTTGATGCAGCCTTTGACATGATTGACCATTCTACTGCATTACAAGCTGTACCAGAAACACTGATTATCTCTCTTGGGCAGTGTTTCCCAATGCACCCCTGGGGGACCCACAGACAATCCACATCTACCAGGAGCTGGGAGGGAGCAAAAATGTGGATGTTTTAGTAGGAAGCTCAGAGGGAGCGAAAACATGGACCGACAGTGGGCCTGCGAGGACCTGATTGGGAACCACTGATGTAAAGCATCGCAGACACAATGCCCTGGTTTTCTGGAAACGCCTTAATAGCTCACTTTTGTCTACTACGGCTGAGTTTGCATACACACACAGGCAAATACAAAAAAACACACTTTTGGAGGTAAATAAACCTGGACTCCAGTGTTACATAAGTGTGTTTAGTATTAAGTCACACTGGGTCCTTATTAGGTCTGGAAGAATTAGCAATATTGTAAAACACAGATAGTATATTAAACTCCCTGTGGCCACTTTAACTGTAGTTACACATCTGAATGGAGCTTTTCATGCTATGACTGAACGGCACTGGAGTAATATTGCTCTGACTCTGCCCATTCCGCCTGCCTTTGATAGTTTCCCAGTTATCCACATGGCCAAGACCCCTCCAGCCCTCCAGGAGAGCAGGGCAGCATGCAGGGCAGTGATCTTCCCCCAGGCTGAGCGCTTGTCAAAGGACATTGAGGTAGAGAGATACTGGCATAGAATGGAAGGCAACAGGCCAGGGAATGGACATGCAGTTGAGAGTATCTCAGCAAGCGGCATCTTTTGGATGTGTGTCGAGAGTGGGACACTTGGGTATTACCATGATGAGCTAGCAGGGAACATCATGTAATTGTGTTCGACGCATGCACTGTTACCGAGAGTATGCTCTCCTGATAGGTATGCTAAAATGTCAGACAACTGGTATAACAGTAAAACAGCATGCCACAGTATTTCCTTTCAGTCTCCTTAGGGATTTCAAAATACCTGAATAGCTGCTTTTTAAAATACAATCAAAATACTGTATACTGTCCACAGAAGATATGCAATTGCACATAATATTTAATGGAAGGTAAGCAATTCCAAATGTTTATTGTTACTGTGGCTTTCCTTTTCTTACATTTAGTTGTGCGTTCCCATTATTATGGGTAGTTATAGTCATAACTACCTTCAAATAGCATAATAACTTGTGTTTCTTGAATGTGAAACAGTTCAATATAGTAAAAATATTTTAGTTTTCTGTCATATGCATTCTTTTATTTAATTTTCCTGCAACTTGAACAATCAGGATTGGAAGCAACGTCCGTTACACAGAATTTAGTAAGGAGATTTGTCATATAATGTTCAACTTAGAATGTAGCTTTTAATCAAGTGAATTGTTTAAGTTTATTGCATATTTCTCATTTATACAGGCATGGAGAAAGTGGGAGGAAATTTTCAATGATCTTTCTAAGGCTTCATACCCTGCAGAAATGGATAAAGCACAGAGCGATACCTCAGAAAACATACTACCAAATTCAGCATTCAGGGTCAATATCCATCCATTCATCCATTGTCCAACCCGCTTATCCTACTGGGGCGCCGGGGGTTCCGGAGCCTATCCCGGAAGCAAAGGGCACGTCAGGGTCAATATTTTGCATACAAAGGATAAAGATTACAGCTTAATTATGATATTAATATGTTAAATAATTGTTTACATTTATCTCGTAGATGGAACACTGTTCATCGATGGCACAAGCCAACGAAGAGCAATAAGAATGAAGGAGGCCGTGAATCTTTTAAAGGAATTTCCTGCCTCTGCAATTGGGGGCTGCACTGGTGTAATGAAAACAGGAAGTGCCGTGTGCTCAGGGGTCTATTGGTATGGCACCACTACAGACATTGAGAGATTGGGGTGTAGTTGTTAAGTACAACGTTAAGTTGAAATGTACACAACTGTATATGAGACCTTAACACTCATGTGTCTAAATGTCTAAATGTGACCAATGTGAACGAGAAGCACCTGTGTTGAGTGCAGTTAAATTGCTGGATTGCATCAAGGTCACCGTTACCATCTATTGCAATGCACAGTATTTTATTGATGCACTCTAGTGGTTGTTCAGTTCAGTCTGATATCACTATGTTACTGACACTTATCTGCCATTTGGGAGCTGACTGAAATTGACCTCACTGGTCCAGTCCCAAAAAACATCCACTGGCTTTCAGTATGTTTTAAAGGCAACTGGTTATTTTTCAAAGAGGGTGGAGGCCTTCGCTCAAAAACAAAATCCTCAGTGGAAGCAGCAGAACACCTACAGTATGCACAGGGGAGACTGAATATTTGACCTCAGATCCTGAACCCGTTTGTAAAGTTACAACACATTTTTGCACTTGCCACTTTTTCAACATTTAGTGCAATTTTCTGACATTTAGCTAGAAATCAATGGTGTTGTGGATCATCACATTTTTTCCACAAACTAATCAAATCAGATTGCCAAGGAGCAGCATAATTAACAAAACGGTGGCTGACTTAACATGGAACAATGTCATTTAAATTGTCAGTACAATAATCATTAAAAGTCGTTCCACACTGTCTTCATCAGAAAATACAGAGTTATTTAACTGGTAGGGAGAACTCAGAGGTAACGGAATTTAACCACATTTAACTTTTTTTAGTCGTGGCAACTCCGAACTACAGATTAGTTTAAAAGGTTTGGACTTCAGATTACTAAAAACAACATAATGTAAACAAAGATAGTAAGCACACCATGAGAAAATACTAAGACCAATGTATGTCTTTTGATATGAGTGGAGCTAGAAACATGTTGAATTAGATTAATAGTGTCCATTATGGATAAAATCGCATGCTGATTTACAAAGGGGATCATACTGTAGATATAAAGGTTAAAATCAACCAATATCAGACTACGGCCGCACTAATACATTAAAATGTTTTTACGGGAGTTTCTGGAAGAAAAGATGAAAAATACTTCTGTGTTAACACTGCTCTGTGCAAAAGACAAATTATGTAGTTTTGAGTGGTTTATGATGTGTATAATTATGTATTTTTCATTTTCACATTTAATCAAAGGTTTTTTGAATATATTTCTTTGTATTTCATCTGAATTTAACTATAGTTACATATATGAATGTGTTTGTTGTAGCTTAAGCACAACGTGTCATTTTCATGTTTTTTGACCAACTAAGTTTTTTAATAATAATAGAAGTGGTATAGTATATATTTTGAATAATTTATTTTAACTTTGATTGGTAATAAACTTCAGTTTTTATAAATGCTTTACTGTTGATTAATCTCACACACAATCATGTGTTTAAAGTAAATGCACACATTTTATTAGGCAAAAGCGAAAAATCATAATATTCTAACATCGCAAATACAAGTTGTACATAAAAGGAACCATCACATCAACAATTAACACGGCCAGAAATTTAGTCACTACATGTCTCACTTTCTTGTCCTCGGTTTCAGTGTACTCCGATGTTCAGTGGCTGGATGTCTTATCATCAGCTGGAGCTGCACTTAAATCTGGCTCAAGTCTCAGTTATAATCATAAAATCCATGTCTTTGCGACAGAAGAATTTTTTAAAAAATTAACAATTTGTTGGTGATGGAACAAGCATTTATCAGACTGATCTTAATGAACGACTAAAAATAACCATCACCAGTAACTGCAACCAGTACCCAAGACAAAACCCGAAGCAAGCTAGGATTTCTTCCTTAAGGGGGAGCAATATTACACACTCTGGGAGGAAGCCATTGAAGCCGTAGGGGATGTTAGAACAACAGATTGCAGGCAAACCGGTCTCTTAGTAGACCAGGATTCAGAGCCAAGGGGTGAATCTCAGTACTAAGAACACAAAGACCATACATGTGCTCTAAGGAAGACCAGTTTTGTGAACTTGCCTTCCAAGAATGATCTTGCAAGATCATGAAGACTGAGAATATGCACTAATTGCGGATTGAGACGCATTGACACTTTCCGTTTGTAGAGGACAAGCAATAAGCTCAAGGCACAAGAAAAAAGGTTGAGGAAAATATCACTCAGTCACATCAAATAATGACAGAGGCATGTGCAAAAAGGCTCCAAAGGAATACACAAACGTTCAAAGGGGGATTTGAAGTGCTTTTGGTGAATGTGTGTGCTTTTTTTCCCCTGAATTAACTGAATTTCTTCCTTGTTTGCTTTATGGATGAGTAATGATGTCTGAACAATATCATAATTGTTATGAACAGAAGGCGAGGGGACACAAAAGCAGAATATGGGATGTCAATCCCACACAGAAGGCCTGAGACAAGAGGCAGGCACATAGGGAAGGTCTGAAATGAGCAGGAACCGCAAAGGACAGAAACCAGGCAGGCAGGGCAGGAAGCAGACAGGCAGAGAGGCAGGGCAGGAAGCAGACAGGCAGAGAGGCAGGGCAGGAACCAGGCAGGCAGGGCAGGAACTAGGCAGGCAGGGCAGGAAGCAGAGAGGCAGGGCAGGAACCAGGCAGGCAGAACAGGAACTAGGCAGGCAGGGTAGATCAGGGCCGGGTAAGGTAAAGATGTCGCATCAGAGTGAGAACAATACCTGGCACTGAAGCTGAGGCTGATCTCAGTAATAAAAGCCTTCTGTTGTCAGAACAGCGCTTTGAGCCTTCAGTGGGTTTACTTTCACACCCTCTTCTGGTATCATGCCTCCTGAGAAGGGAGCAAGCTGAGCGAGGAGTCCAAAGGGAGCAATGAAGCCTCATTTCCGAGGATGAACTGGAAGGGAATTACGTTGGAGGCCTGATGAGGGAGACAGTTATGGGCATATTTATCTCATGGGAGATAATGTACCCAGTTGTTGGGATTGGTGGAACACAGGGTCTTCATGACTTCTTGATCAGTGTGCTCTGCGAGGCCATTGGACTGCAGGTGACTGCGGGTGATAGCTGGAGAAGAGACTTAGAGAAATACACTAAGTACTGGGACACGCCTCTGAATCACTGAATTGGGGTGTTTCATTCAGACCCATGGCCACAGGTGTTTAAAGTCCAACAACTGGCCATGCAATCAGGTTTTAAAGCATTTGTGAAAGAAAGGATTATTCTCAAGAGCTGAGTGAGTTCAAGCATAGTGCTGTCGTAGGATGTCGCTCTCGTAATGAGTCAGTTTGTGTGTGCGTTGGGTCCACGGCTGGGGCGACGTATTCTGTGA
Source organism: Pollimyrus isidori (assembly GCA_019775955.2). Lineage (NCBI taxonomy): Eukaryota > Metazoa > Chordata > Actinopteri > Osteoglossiformes > Mormyridae > Pollimyrus > Pollimyrus isidori. The sequence continues at coordinate 28,095,601 of JABFDZ020000109.1, forward strand.
TGAACAGTACGCAAGGAGGCCCAAATGTGGAACACGGCGTGCTCACTTTCATTCAGGCAGAGACAAAACTGACAGGCAGGATCTTTGTCAGTGTCATGGCGCAGAAGATCCAGTAGCTGGGGAAGTCAGTCCTACACTGATAGGTTGAGAAAAGGGGCAGGCATACAGGGAAGGTCAAAATGGAGAGGGAGTGGGGCAAGACAGGACAGGAAGACTGGCAGATCCGGGCTAGCCAAAAGACGCAGCAAGAGTGCTCAGTATGTCGCATTGGAGAGAGAACCAGACCTGGTAGTGAGTGCAGAGGCGATCCAGGTATTAACAGGGAGCACAGGTGCAGCCACTCAGCCTTAATGAGTGGCCATTCTCACAAGTAGGGCGTGACAAAAATGTACTGCTGTTGGCATGTTGGTGCAGTGATTCGGTGAATTTAAATCCACTGAACACTTCTATAGGTAACTTACAGAAATATTAACTATTTTAAATTGTGTTGTTTCTTCATTAAAATCTTGGTTTATTTATAGTGCATTTCTACACTTTAGACTGGCAACTCTTTTTAAACAATAATCTATATATAATACATGTTTTCCGTGTAGTCTCTGATTAGGATGGTAAATTTCCTTGTCGTGTTATCACCGTTAAAAAACTTTGGATATGCTGCTTAGAAAGCATGCACTTTCCCTATCATAATGCATTACAGCTATTTAAAAACCACTTGTAATTCATTGTGACAGCATACATTTCATTATCAAAATGCACTATCACTGTTAAAAACCATGGATATATGGAAGGTGTGACAATATTCAATTAACAAATATTATATATTTGTTTTTAGATATATCATTTGATTAATTATTAAAATAATTTAAATTGTGATTTAAATTATTTAAATCACAATTTAAATGAGGCCAGTAACCATTACATTTATCTGTCAAAGTCACCCATCAAACTCAGTGGGCGGGTTCTAAACAAGACCTAACATCTGATTGGTGAAATTGCAAATTAAGTCACAACAGATCGATTTTTTGCAAAAAGATCCTCATAATAAGTTTAGATGGCAGATGTGTGTTTACAGTACATGATGACCGTTGCAGCCTTTGTTTTCGCCCCCTGCTGCCCCCTGTCACTGCGGTTCCAACTTTGGTGTGATCTTGGATTTGTTGCCGGGAAAATTCGCTGGTGTAGATGTCCAGCGACATAGTGTTTTCTTGAAGCAGTAATCAGAGATCAGATAGAGTAAAGAGAGTGATAATTGCGAATGGAGTTCGCAAGGTTAAGCCTCTTAGCACCTCATTTCCAACAGCTTTGTTGTCACTAAGCACTATTGCTTCAGTTTGGGTGCAGGATTTCTCTGAATTTTAAGAAGTACATGTCTTCCCCCACACAATGTGCTTGCAAGGGTTTGAAAGATCAAACAAATAATTTTTGAGTTATCATGCTGATGATATGAAGTGCCAGAGGCTGCCCTTCTCTTTGGTATAACTATGTGGTGCTGCTTTTGTCTGGGTCAGTTTCAGCCGATCTTTTTCAAAATTTAGTCAGTTTGAGGTCATCACCCATAAAATGCCTCTTCGAAGTTTGAAAAAGATCTGTCAAATAGTTTTTGAGTTATCATCTTGACCAGCGTCTGTGGTGGCAATAGACCATTCTCAAAATCACATATATTCCTCATTTCAAGAATACTTTTATTCACACCATTGCATCCTCCATGTGGTGAGCAACAGGCTTTTCGTGTTACCCTCTGTCTTCATGTCAGTGCATGGGGCATTCAGTCTAGCCATTTCTCTTATATTACTACTCCCTTCTTCTTCCCTAATATCAAGCACTCTGGGCCAGCTTAATACAAGCACTGGCTTAGGATACCAGATCACCAAAGAGAAAATCTCTACCGATAAAAAAATGCATCACGGTGCCGTGAAACCTTGAAATGTAAATGAGCTCATTCAAGGCAGTGAAGCTGCTTGTTTTATTGTAGCTTGAGACTGGTGTTCAGAAGATGATGAACCCACGGAATTAATGAACTAATCCTTGCTGACGTGTCACTGTTAGTGACGCAACAAATGACGTCAACTCACGTTCCTGATTTTGCATTGAACTCAAACTCATTTATCTGAGACGTCTGCACTATAACATCACTAACTTTCACAATTAAATGGAGTAAATAAAAGTCTTTTGGAACTTCAAGCAATTTCCATCATTTGTTCACGTACTATCTTACCATGTCTGACACACATTGTCCTTATTGCAGTACTTCATGATATTCATTACGCCTTTGAGTTAGCCTTGTTATACTCAAAGTGCAGGCCAAGGCCCAAATTAGTATCCCAGTCTGAGAATGACATGGTACATTAACCAAACAGCTGTCCCCCATCTGCCCTTATATACTTGGCCTAGCTTGAATCCGATGCCTGCTTAGTAGAAGAGAATCGTTGAAGACGAAATGTGCTGAACAAGAATGAAAATATCTGGACTGGTCATTTTCTGCTGCCAGTTGAGTTATTCCACTTTTCCTGTTGGATGATGTAAATTACAGGTCACCCCCCCCAGGTTCCAAAAAACGATTCAGTTTGTCAGAGTGTGTCCTTAAATTGAATTTGTAAGTCAGAAAATAACAATGCAGGGAAGAATAAACAATAATAACAATGCAGGGATAATATAATAAGAGTGATTGCATACGGTACTGTGCTGTACCTTGGGCTGACGAACTGCAGAAGCTGTGCAATGCGGTACTGTGCTGTACCTTGGGCTGACG
>JABFDZ020000109.1:28109421-28121174 GCA_019775955.2 Pollimyrus isidori
CCCCCCCCCCCCCCCCCCCCCCCCCCCCCCCCCCCACTGGAGGGCCTGAAGGATACCCCATGACAAAGGAGGGAGAACATGCAAACTCCCCACACCGGTGGAGACCTTGGTCTAAGAGGTAAGAAGTGAGACAACAATGCTAACCATTGTGCCACCATGTTGCCCCCCACGATGTCGTCAACAGAAATTCTGTTTAAGTGCAGTGCTTAAAGTCGCTATGTGTACAGTATATGTGGATATACATTCAGTCGCAGCATTAAAAAATACCCAGCACATTAATAAAATGCTCATAGACGGATCGAACACAGTGCTACAAAGTTGCACTTTACCCCGCTTGCATAGAGAGGACCGTCTGTGTCACCAAACGCCGACAGAAGGTTGAAGCAACTTGATCCATGTGGCATTTCTTTGCAGCCAGTTCACAGCCATTTACTTATACATTAAATCTGTGTGATTAGAGAGAATGAATAACCATTCCCAAAGCCAACCAACCCCAACTGGTTCACAGTGAAGTTGATCCTATAACAGAAGAATCAGCTCCACACCCCATACACAGCCATTTACACAAATAAACTCTTGAAGAGAACAGTGCTGTGCATGCTAAGCACCCTTGTAATCACTGGCCAGAATACGTACTGTGACACTTTGGCATTCAGCCATTCCTGCTGAGACCTTCTCAAATACGTTATTAATGCAAACACTGATCAGTTATCCACTTTTCATTGATTCAATTCACCCAGAAAGAGAATGAAATGCATCACTATGCGGCCATGCACTGATCTCACCGCCTCTGCGCGTCGTTTTCTAACTGCAAGGCTACCTCCTATTGCGGCTCCCAGGGACTCACAGCCTGTGAATGTTTGTGAGACATGTGATGACCATCCTTCTGGAAGCAGGCTGGACAGAGGGCCTGGGCCCGATCGAAGGATAATACCCAGCTGAGCTTTCAGGTAAACTGTGGCATGTTGAATCTGTTTCAAGGATTTCTGCTTTCAGGGCACATATGCCCATCTCTGCAAGTGTCCTGCAGCAAGACAGATGCCTGCCAGTACCTCATGGGAAGAGGACGACACATTTGCTGTCCTGTAACTGTACTGCAAATCATGTCCACTTTTTGTTCTTCATGTCTGGTATCACTTTTCCTTCTTATTTGTTCTGAGATTCCACTTCTCTCAGGCCGGTTCCCTGGAGAAGCCATATGGGGACTCCCCATAGAGAATCCGAAGGTGATGTTTGGGTAATGCACCCAAGACAGCTTAGGCCCTAACAAGCCGTGCGTCATGCTGGTGGCTCAGTCACCTCAAACGCCCAGAGGGAGAGAGCTGAAGGAAACTGGCACAGGGGGAAACGTGCACCAGCAGATCAGTTCAGCGCTTAGGGGGCGTCATGGAAAAACTGCACCTTGAGTCTTATGAACAGCAGCCCTTCACGTGTAGAGTACGAGGAAGATGGTGGCGCAGCGGGCAGTACTGTCGTTCGGCAACCAGAGCGTGGGTGGTTCGAGCCCCGCCTTCTCCTAACTCCGTCAAAGTGTCCTTGAGCAAGATGCTGAACCCCAAATTGCTCCCGGTGTGCAGGTTGGCGCCTTGCATGGCAGCCTTCGCCACCGGTGTGTGGATGGGTGAATGTGGGGCAAAAATTGTAAAGCTCTTTGAGTACTCGGAAGAGTAGAAAAGCGCTATATAAATGCAGCCCATTTACCATATCAAGATGCCAGACCATTACATATACGTGATGGCCAATGCAGGGAGGCTGATTCACTTAATGGCATGTCTTTGGCCTATTACGGAGCAAGAAGCAATCATAACAGAGAACTAGAATTTGTATTTTCAGATTCATTGTTATGTCTACTCACATGAAATTAAAAAATGCAGTTGTAAAACAGAACTAGACGTGCAGCTCATGAAAAGAGTGAATGGTTGTATATGAGAAAGAGAAGCGATTTCTACAGCATCTGATGATGAACAGCGATTCTGAATGAAACCTTGAAGTCCTCCTCTTCCTAAGAACTAAGATCTTCCTAAGACCCTTGCAAATACATATCTGACCTGACATAATTTTGTCACTCTCATGGACTAGGAAAGAAAAACGAACGAATGTGAAGAGTCCACTGCTCAATTCCGCCAGGGAGGGATTAAGATCTGGCCCAAATGGCAGGGTGGAGCAGCTGGCCCTCAGTGGGAGCGTCTGCCCGACTGCCCCGCCATCTCTGGCATGCAGGGCCTGGGGGCCGATTCAAACCGCCATCTCCTCTTGGGCTGCGAACACTAGGCCCAGAGCCAATCGTATTAGGCTTCTTCCTAGACGTTGCTGAGAGCGAGGGTCTCCTTCAGGTCAAGCTGGCCCAGGGGAAGTTTCGCCATCCTCACTGCCCATTGGATGCTGCCCAGGCTGCATAACGACTGCACACCCCTCACACAATGGTACGGCCCGTTTGACTTCATATTATTAGGCAATGTCAGATGGATAACAGCGAACCACAGATGCGGTAATACCACGGGAGCACGGAAGTGGGCATGACTTGGGTGCATTTGCAGAGGGGAATGTAACCAATGGCAGCTCATCCACTAGCAAATGAACTATGTGGCAGAAGTGCTAAGGCTGCCCGACAAAAGCACAAGAGATCTCTGCTGGACTGGAGATTGGTGGCACACCGAGGCCTGTCAGACCGCTGGCCCTCTCGCCGGCTTCCCCGGGGCCAGGAAAGTTCAGAATCCTTTGCATCATCATTGTAATTTATTTTTCAGTCCTCCAGCTAATACCTCATTCAGATATGTTTCCTCTCTCTTCAGGTAGCTGTTGATTCTAATGAATTAAACAAGATAAATAAACCTCACAACCTCCAACATCCTTCTTGGACCGTTCCCACAAATCCTATCCTATGTCCCACATGCTCTCTGTCTGCTAGGAAACTGTCTAGTGTAATTTTCTATTATAAGATATCATATGACATATTATTTCCATAACAATATCTCAAACATTATTTTTCATAATAATATCCTTTTAAATACACCCCAGACACACTAAAATACAGTATACGATGCAATACAAGAATCAGTCAGAGAATGATTTTAAGAAATAAAGTAACAGCAGATTGGTGATGTCATATTCATATATACATATTGCATTCATATCTGTCATTATGTGGAGGTACTCCAAAACTGGACTGAGGAATCAGTTGAACAGTTACAGTTTGGAACAGGAATCTGCTGCCTGATGTCCAAGGGTGGGGATCTCAGGTAGGACAAACTGCAACCTCACTTTTTGAATGATGAGTCATTCGAAGGATGAGAGGTCTTGTCACAACCGGAAATACAAGAAAAGCCAAGTCGATAATAGAAGCCCCTCTCTGTCCTCATATGGAGGTGTGCTGGCTGTAAGTTTCTGGCACACCTACGCACCCCAGTAAGAGGCGACGGCTGAGACAGTGTCACTGATGAAGTGAATCTCCAGGGACTGAGGCTGGAGTGGGTGAAGATGGCAAGAGTTAGTAATGGCCTTTTCTGTTCCTCCCACAATCTTTTACGCTTAAAAGGGGGAAATTGCACATACCATTTTATGCTAATGAAGCACGTCTAGTCATGTACGGGGAGTTCTGCGGGGACACAGAAGGAGAACAGCTAAAGTGTGAGCATATATGCAAGTCTACGTGCGTGAAATGGAAGATTTAGGAAGAAAAAATATCAGAACACTTGACTTGATTCGTGTGTTATAAAGAATTGCAAGAAAAGCCTTCGACATGGGAGGCCTAAGATTCTGACCAAACATGATGTGGTAGTGCTGGGAAAGATGGCTGAAATCAGAGAGTCAAAGATTAAGTTAACAGACACTCATTTCCGTCATGAAGAAGACTGCTGGCTCGAGTTCGCAGACCACTCACTACAGGGGCTAAAACGCCTGACCTGCTTTTTCGTCGTATTGACTGCTTTAAGAGATCTGCACACTGGTTTGTTTGTTTTCTCCAGCTCAGCACAACCTGAGTTATTATTCTGCAGCCTGTGGGGAATGTGCCTGCGGCCCACGCACACGCCCGGCGCAGACAGAGATGGGAACACTGGCCAGTCGTGACTGCTGTTTCCCACCGCCGATGCAGCTTCACCACAGTCATGAAAATATATTTAGCGGGGCTAAAAGAAGCTGCAAAAAAAAGGGAAACTGTCCTGAGCTAGATAGGCCTGGGGAGGTGACTGAGAATGGCGTCAGGAAGCTTGGATTAAAATAGGAAACATTTACATAGAATGCTGAGAGGAGCAGGTACTCATTTGTATCTGTTTGTCTCACCTGTCTCTCAGTGTTTGTTTCACATCTAATTGTACTTTTCTCACCTGTATCCTTCTGCTTGTTCCGCATGATTTTTTGTGCTCGTCTCACCTGTTCCATCATGCTCGTCTCACCTGTTTCCTTGTAATTTTTTTTTTTTTACCTGTCTAGCTTTGCTTATCTCGTGTTTTTCTGTGCTTGTCTCTCTTCTGTTTCGTACCTGTCTAGCTTTGCTTGTCTCATGTTTTTCTGTGCTTGTCTCTCTTCTGTTTTGTACCTGTCTAGCTTTGCTTATCTCATGTTTTTCTGTGCTTGTCTCTCTTCTGTTTCGTACCTGTCTGGATTTGTTTATCTCGTGTTTTTCTGTGCTTGTCTCTCTTCTGTTTCGTACCTGTCTGGATTTCCTTGTCTCATGTTTTTCTGTGCTTGTCTCTCTTCTGTTTCGTACCTGCCTGGATTTGCTTGTCTCATGTTTTTCTGTGCTTGTCTCTCTTCTGTTTCGTACCTGTCTAGCTTTGCTTATCTCGTGTTTTTCTGTGCTTGTCTCTCTTCTGTTTCGTACCTGTCTAGCTTTGCTTATCTCATGTTTTTCTGTGCTTGTCTCTCTTCTGTTTCGTACCTGTCTAGCTTTGCTTATCTCATGTTTTTCTGTGCTTGTCTCTCTTCTGTTTCGTACCTGTCTGGATTTGCTTGTCTCACCCACCCCCTGGGGCCTAGTTGTCCCATCCACTCCACTGTTCCTGTCTCACCCACCTCACTGTGTCTGTCTCCCCCACCTCACTGTTCCTGTCTCACCCACTCCACTGTTCCTGTCTCCCCCATCTTACTGTGTCTGTCTCCCCCACCTCACTGTTCCTGTCTCCCCCACCCTACTATGCTTTTCTCCCCCAATCCCACTGTGCCTGTCTTGCATGCCTCATGCTGTCTGTCTCTCCTGCCCCACTCTGTCTGTCTCACCCGCCCCACTCTACCTATCACACCCACCCCCCTGTGCCCATCTCACCCACTCCCCTATGTCTGTGTCACTCACCCCACTTTGCCTGTTTCACCTGCCCCAGTGTGCCAATCTCACCCACCCCACTGTGCCCATCTTATAATGCAATACACAATTTGACATCATTCACCAGTTTATGCAGATATGGCAACAATTCATGACAGGTCTGTTTCTGTGATTTGAATTCTTGCATACAGATGTAATTTTCTCCAACTACTGTCCTTCTAGAGTAATATTCTTCTACAACTATAAATATGAATCTCTAAACAATGCAATCGATCCTTAATTACATACCACGAACTCCAGCAACAGTCCACTGGTTAAAGTGTTTGTCTCTCCATGTCTGTAGCATCTCATTATAAACTTATACTGTTTACTAGAAAAAAGCTCTGCATCCTCCATCCCATTATAATTCATGAGCTTTCACTCGCTGTGAGAAAATAGTTGCTGAGCTGGTCAGATGCTGCTTGCCATTGGAGGGTCTACCTCAAAGTCCTCTTCGTTCCTAGATAAAGAGCTTCAGAACTTATTAGCTGACCTCACATTCTCCTCTTTTGGTTTAGTTGATTATTTGTGTTCTCTTTTTAGCTCCTATTTCCTCCAAGGACTCATTGAAATGTGGTGATGCTTCTGCTTTTTGAAGAAGAAGAAACGTTGACCCCATTCGCGATTGATATTCTTCATTACTCGAACAAGCAGGTTCAGACCAGTTTGGCCCAGGGGGAGCAGCATAAGGACATTTTGTGATTTATTATATGAGCAGTGTCTTTAAATAACCCGCTGCGACGAGCGAAAAAGCTCCTCGCGCTGGCCTGCACCCAATGACCCTTCAGTGTGCGCCAACGTAACCGGCCCGCTTCTTTGCACCCTTCCTGTGGCAGACCTCCATGGCTTTGGTGAAGTGATCATGAGCCGCTTGCGGTCTCGGGGCTGTCGCCGCCCCCTAAACGATCTCAGCGTGGAGAGACGCTCTGCTGGGAAGCGAGAGAGAGCAGGGGCGGTGATACGCAGCCCTGCAGCTACATTAAATGCCACAATGTCCACACCCACAGCTATATCTTTCTTCTAAGCATAACCTTTCCATTACATAATAAGAGGCTTAATGCAGGCTGTGCAAGCATGAGCGGAAAGGTCAAGCCAGTGGTGTAGCACTGGTCACCTGCAATAACAGGGTCATTTATATAAAGCTATAAGGCTGAACAGCAAACTTATTCCACATACACTTGCATTGCCATTTCTTTCTAAAGCTCAACTGCATCCTTGTCCAAATAATCCAATTCTCTTGTTCCCAGACCATGTAATTAGTTATGCCAATGTTTTTATATGCTGTTGTTATGGTACTGTAATTCAGTGGCTTACTGTAGAGCTCTAGTATAAAATCCTGGCTCAAATGGAGCTGAGCTCCACAGGCTATAATAGTATTTTTCAGTCAGCTGCCACTGACACGTAACTTAGCCAAGTGCTTCTAATTCCCAAGCAAACCTTCACTAAGTTAAAACATGAATTTAAATTTATCACCTGAGTTTGAACCAAAATCTGGATGAAAGGCACCACTGGCCCAGAGAGTCATCACTGAGCTGTCAGGCCACTTGCTCCTGTCCGTCCTAAATGAGCACGGTGCTTGTACCGTCGTCCAAGTATCAACTTTCAGAATCTGCTCCAATTAACCCACAGTCTGACTCTATCCAGTGCACAACAATAGCAGTAATAGATGATTTCCAGACATCTCCAGATCATGTGTGACCACTCCTTTCCAGACTGCGCAATTAAAAGTAAGTCTAAATTCAACATTGCGTTTACAGAATACCAGGAATGAGAGTCCAAGCGCAGTAAAACAATGGCATTATGACAAACAGCATGAGACATTAAGGATGCTTAATTTCGGTCACAAAATCATACACTCATTGCCATTGGTTCACTGAGAAAATGCTCTCATCATTTCTCTAATTTCCCCAGTGGTCGTTATTGCAAGTTTCAACCCAATTAATTTGCCCCTTGTTTAATTATGAGTTTGTGTTTAGTAATTAGACATCCGTGAAGAACATATGACAGGGGGCAGCGTGTGCAGCCATCCTGAGCAGAAGCAATCTGTTCCACGCTGCCCTCATGACTCATTGGCTCTGCAGACTGGGCTACACTTTACCCCAAATGTCCCAGCAGTGCCCTGACCTTTCCACAGAGCCCAGCAAGCCATTTCTGTATTACTGCCCTCTGTCTGGCTTTGCTTCTTAAAAATCACAATTTTATGTCTTGTGTTTTATGCTGTAGACACCTCAAATCGCTTACTCCCTAAGTTATGGAAAGCCAGTACACGAGTAGTGCAGGAACAAGTGTCACGGTGTCGGCTATTGACGCAACTCTACCGAGAGGGCAAAAATCCATATAAAAATACACACAAGCACACAAAACAAATATTAACTTGGATTAAACTATTTGGTCGGTCTTGTTCAGTGCTGCGTACAATGTCAACGAAAGACTCAATGAACTGGAAGCACACTTGGGACAGTTTGGTCATGCATACGTCGACAAATAATACAGCTTTCAAAGAGGGAGATTGCGCTTACGCATGTCAGTGTGTGTCCCTGAAGTGCTTGCGCTGCTGGGTAAGTAAACTATCTGCAGAAAGCGGCGTTTATTCGGCGTCGTCTGTGAAATTGACGGTGCAGAAGGGAATTACGCATGTGAAGCAGGAGTGAAGGGGTGCATTTCAATAACCATCTAACGAAATCAGTTTCCTAAGCTCTATTTAATATTCTATGTTGATCAGGGCAGATAAAACCTTCAGTCAGAAACATTCTGTTTATGTCATTATACGGGTGAACTGTTTTATGGTGCTACTTGGCACTCCTGTCCTTGTTTTAATACTTAGTTAAAGTATACAAGACGCATAATTTAGTTCTGCTGTGACTGCTATCAGAACGTCTATTTTCAGAATAATCCAGTTGTCTACAAATAAATAATAAGTGTCAATCACGTAATAAACAATGGCTACGCATTCACGCATTCACGCACCGTAGTAAAACATTGACTTACTTCTGGAATCGCATTGCATGCACTGTCATGTTTGTCGTTTTGCATGCAATAAAAATCCATCTACCCACTGCAAACCCTGGGGTACGTGTGTAAACTCCCACCCTACAAACACGATAATGAACACGTTAGGCAGATGAGAGACGCACATGCCACCTGCGGGGTCACAACATGTTTCATTTTTCTTCTTGTGTGTGTATGGGGGTGGGGTGGGGTGGGGGTGAGTTTAAAGCTATATGTTTAAATAAAGCAATTTTTGCAGATGAAATATGGACAAAGCAGTTTGAGGTTTGAGTGTAAATAAAAAAAGTAAAAAAAATGGGAGTAACAGAAGAATGTTTTTTTTAAAAAAAAAACAAAACAAATAAATGGTAGATGATATAACATTTTGCCTGTTCAATCACGTACCACACAGCAGCTGCATCCAGGCACAGATCTTGTAGACAGTGGCGGTATTGCAGAAGAAGAAGAGAGCGAAACAGGAGATGCAGCCCAAGATCAGAACCATGGACAGCAGAACGAAAAAGGAGGCCGCTTTAAAGGCGCCTGAGGGTATGGAGCTGAAGTCGGCGAAGGTGCCCTGGCAGGAGAGCTCCCTGCTGGGGACGCCGTTTCCCACGCAGTAGTGGAATAAGCCGAAGTAGCCCGCTTGCGGCGTGTTCACGCTGTCCCCGATCCAGTAGGGCTGAATGAAAACCACCACGTTGATGATGGCGAAGCAGATGGTGAATATTGCCCAAAGTACCCCAATTGCACGGGAGTTTCGCATGTAGTTTTCATGGTAAATCTTGGAGGCTTCTTGCGAAGGCAACATTTTCCCAATATCCTCCCCTCTTTGTTTCTCGCTATCCGCCTCTTCAGACAAGCCTTCGTTTAGTTGATAGAGCTATTAACCTGTAAACTGTTCTAAAATTAAACAAAATTGTCCTCTTGCTTTAATTGCTGTAGTACTATGTGGATTTTTTTCAGACCTAGCAAAAACTGATAGCACAGCCACCCGAAAATGTTATTCCCTATAACTACAAATTAGTTAATAAATCAAACTACACGCATATATTAATCGACACAGTCAATTAATGTATATTATAAACACAGTCAAGCGAATTAATACTGATTGGAAAAATACTATAAGGATTCCCTCTCCCCATTTAAAAGAGGCAGGAAAGCGCCAGATGCTTACAAATAACAGTGAGTACAAAAAGGTACAACTATAGTACTAACGTTTCACAGTCAAGTGGTCAAGACACGGTCAGCTGAACCCCGTGTACCTGTAAACGACAGCTGTCCCTTTTACTTTCCATCCGAAATAACGCCAAAGACGAAGATACCGTTTCTGGATGTCGCTGATGAACGATCCACTTTCAGGCGGAGATGCAGCTTAACTCGCGGCAAGGACATCGGCGTCGGGCTCGATGGAGAACCGCTATGATCTGATTTTTTTGTGATAGCAAAAAAAAACCACTTGATTAATTAAAATAATGTTAAATGTGACCTCTGTATATAATGCTGCCGCGACTCCATAATTATATGTTTCTTCCCTTTCCCTCGCTCGTGTCTCTCTCCTGCGCGCTCACGCAGAGTGCGCTGATGAGGGCGCGTTCGTGTGTACTACATTGCAGAAATTTGCATCTGTATATAAGCTCCCAGCTAATTTTATATCTCATATGTCCCGTGCTCAATTTTTCATTAAATGTAATTGAATGCAATCACGTAGCTTTATCTATAAAAAAGTCACATGAAAAATGTGGCAAATTGTTTTGATTGAGAAAAAATTAAGGAGGTTACTTTCTTTAACGCGTTGGTAGAAATCCATTTTGATATTTTGATCACAATGCATGCCAGAATTAGCCATGGTGCTGACCTCTAAAAACAGTGCCACGCGATTTTAGCAAATCACAAAACAAATCACAAGCACTGTTGTTTATTTGTTTGAAAGGTTAAACAATTATATATTTACTCACTGATATCATATTTACTCACTGGAATATGTTGAATATTAAGTGAATACATTCCCGCAGAGTATCTGGCAGCCAGTAGGTTAAGAGGCTGTTCTCCTGGGGACCAGCCTGCAATTCTTGCAGGTGACCTGCAGTATTACAACAAATATCCCTCACACATCCAGACCTATCATGCACAATTTTATTTTACAGGAGGAATTTTTAAGTTTTAGTATAAGATTTATAAGTAAAATGTATTCAAACTAGGAATTCAAATTTAATTAGGTCTACGTTTCTTAATTATCAAGCTTATCTAAACTTCCATGTACTTTAACTCCAAAACAATGCTGTCTAGCATAAAAATACATGATTTGTATTCTTGGTTTGTGAGCTTTTTGTGTATCATAACAATCTTCTGATGGTACATATAGTTTATGGAAGTGGTGTACTCATTACATTTATAATAAGCACTAAACACCTGCCATGTTTACGCTGAAATCTCTATCTATAGTAGCAAACATCAACTTTTGTTTTATAGTCACACAGCATTTATACATCCAGCCCCCATCTACATTCAGCAGTTTATAACCGTTTTGTCAAGAATCTCTAATCATGGTTTTTGCCTTTCCATTAATAATGTCTGCCATACAGTATATCAGGCATTGGCTATCCTACACAATGCCAGGTTCAGCTAGACAATAAAACTTACAGTATCTTTCAAATAACACGAACACAGAAATGATCGAAGCCAAAGCTTTTTAAAATATTTTTTGTAGTTAATGTTGCTGATTGCTAGCAGAATTTATACTACAGTTTGTTGAATCTTTCTCTTCATGGGAATTTATTCTGGATGTACTGGATTTTTTGGAGCTCCACTGGAAATACGTCACCTCCACAGGAAACACGTGATCTTTACGGGCGTAAAGTTAGGGTTAGGGTGAGGATTAAGGTTAAGGTTAGTGCTTATTCGCTGTAACACAGAGTTGAGGTGACGTATTTCCAGTGGAGCTCCACTCTACAGGCGTCTGCAGTTGGACCCTCTTGATCGGAGCTGCCTGGGATACCAACATCATTTGTTTAACTAAACTCTTCAGCCAATAAGAGCAAAGGTGTGTCAGCTGGACCCTTCTCGCTCCGATGAGTAATCATCTATTTCTCCCGAATGTCACGTGGAACAGTGTTAACTAGTTTTCAGTTAATTTACCTGGCAAAATAAAGTTTAAATAAATTACATAAATTCTATAATAGTACACGTAAGTTAATGGTTTATGTAATATTAGTTACTGTAATGTTGCGCTGCTTTATTTGATTAATTGTCCAGTCTGTGAAGAAGGCATTCAAGTAAGGATTTCATTGTAGTACGACTCATTTCCTGGCGAGTACAATTTATATTAGGTCAGCATTCACGGTTAGACTTCTGATATTCAAATCAAGTACTAGGTCAAACGGGTTCGTTCAACTTTCAAGAAATTCGATTTCTAGTGAGTAGTGAGTTTGTGAACCAAAGTACCACTGTGTGTGTTTTTGTACGT
>JABFDZ020000109.1:28170596-28198204 GCA_019775955.2 Pollimyrus isidori
GCATGATGCCCTGGTGAAGCATGATGTCCTGATGAAGAATGATGAACTGAAGAAGCATGATGACCTGATGAAGCATGATGTCCTGATGAAGCATGACGTCCTGACGAAGCATGATGCCCTGGTGAAGCATGATGTCCCGATGAAGCATGATGCCTTGGTGAAGCATGATGTCCTGATGAAGAATGATGAACTGAAGAAGCATGACGTCCTGACGAAGCATGATGCCCTGGTGAAGCATGATGTCCTGATGAAGCATGATGCCTTGGTGAAGCAGCATGTCCAGGTGAAGCATGATGTCCTGATTCAGCATGGTGCTCTGATAAAGCATGATGTCCTGACCAAGAATGATGCCCTGATGAAGACTAAGTAGTTGAAACGTGTAGGTATATAGCCAGTGTTAAATAAAGGCTTTTAAAACTTAGCAGAAGTGCCTCAGTTACATGTTTTTTATGGTATTCAGAGGCCCAATCTGATGACACCCTGCATTTTAATCAGGATATAAATTATAAGATAAAGTTCTACACTTTTATGACTCAGGGAACCATTCCCTTTCTTTTTCCCTTAAGATCACATTTGACTTTCTTCCCAGTTTTTCTGTTTTTCTAATGGAAATAAAGGAGTGGCATATGTTAACATAAAATATTTGTAATATCGATACTTTTCTGGGAGAAGTGGTGCATTATCTGAAAAAAAAAACTGCCAACTGCAATCAGTAATCTTGGCAAAATTATATTCTGTTTTTGGTCGTCATCTATCTTGTTTACCTTCAACTTTTCCCAACAGCAATCTATTAATATCAAAACTAAACAATTTGCTCAAAGATTTTCAGCCCAGACAAACACAGCAGAAATATCTTACCAAGCAAACTTTGGACAGGGATGCTAAAAAAAAAAAAGCTTGCAGATGTGTCAACTAATCAGAATTAGGAAAAGCCAGAGCGCATCAAAGTGCCGGCTGGCCTGGGAAGGCGGGCCTGGTCTGTAAAGGCAGGCCTCGTCGAGCTCCATCTGCGGCATCGCCCAGCATGTGCTCCCCCTCAGCGGGAGCCTGGATGGGTTCCAGCCTTGTTAATGTGCAACAACCAGGACATTAGGTCTTAACCAGAGGCTTACAAATAAGCAGCAAGCAAGTTGTTTTCCTGGAAATGTATGAATATATATTTTCTAAAACATTTTTTAACATTTTTTTTTAAATGGAAGTACATGTACCACTTCTCACACATACCACAGAGTCTGCCTATGACCTCATCCATTGTCTTTTCTTACTCACAGTAGCAAATTAGTTGTTAGTACCAATCATTCTGACCCTGTGCTGGTGTATGACACAGCAGTGTGCCTGCCCTCTGTGCTGATGGACGTACTGCTTCCAGCTCGGGGAGTTTACAGACTAGTACTGTAGCTGTTTTCTCCCCACTTTTATGCTCTATGCTAAGTCACAGAGTACTTCCTCCCTCCATTTTATTTCCCCCTCCCAGGTTCCTGGTTTTACCTTGGCTGTAGATGTGCATCGGCCTGGCGGGGGTGGGGGGCAGCTTTTAAAAATGGTTACCAAATATATATATAGACACAGACACACATGTGTCTGGCCGCTGTACATTACATGCTAGATTCATATATATATATGAGCTTTTCTCACAAATGACAAGCTCAAAAGTTAGCATGTCATGAGTTTACTCACAGCAGGTCTACTCAGACCTTTAAGCTGACAGTTGGGTATTTCCTCTCTGCCAGCCTGTCTGCATCATACGAACAGCGATGAGCACAATCTACGATCAACTCAGCCATCCACTGGGATGACCCAGGACTTACTCATATTGCACAATAATAAGCCTGAATATCAAAGATCATAATGCCACTATTATGTAACAGATCAAGGACCACAAAGCATTACTGCAAGCCCAAGTCTAACAGGCAACTATTCAATGCATTTGTATTGAACACATTGTTAGCGAAATATATGAATTTCCATTCTTTACAAAATGTCAGATGAACAGTAAGGTCATCTTACTTATGTTGAAATTACTCATTTAGTGGGATGAGACTAGAAGATACCAGGAGAAACATAATAAATCCTAATAAGGATTCATTTTTCATTATCTGCAAAACCCATCGGTGCCTCACATGGTGGCCGAATCTAGACAATCCAGAAACTGGGGAATGAAGCCCGGCAAG
The DNA here is from genome assembly GCA_019775955.2 of Pollimyrus isidori. Lineage (NCBI taxonomy): Eukaryota > Metazoa > Chordata > Actinopteri > Osteoglossiformes > Mormyridae > Pollimyrus > Pollimyrus isidori. Next base: position 28,172,768 of record JABFDZ020000109.1, read on the forward strand.
ATTAGATTGGAGCCGAAGTGAGGAAATAGCTATCTAGCTCTGTAGAAATGAACAGAAGAGAGGCCCCATAAGAACAGACTGTGGTGCTTTTCTATTCTGCTTTGTTCTCGCATTTCTGGCTCCTCAGGATCTGAACAGAGAACGTGTCCATTAGAAAAAGCTTCCATTCTCTAACTTACTGCCTGCCTCGTGTTCATCTGATGGGAAGCTAGAAATGGAACAGGAAAGACAAAAGTAATTTTCTCTACAGTAACGCCTATTAGATTTATAGATGAAAGCGTGTTTTTATATGTCGAGGCTGTATGTGGCAGGAGTGGAGATTCTCCAGCATCGCCTGTAATAGTCCGAGCTCTCATAGGAAGGCTGTGCCCGTCCAGGGAGTCTCTTGAAATGCACATCACTGCAATGCTAAGAGTGTTTAGCGAAACAGAGAACTTCTGACAGAGAGAGAGCGAGAGAGAGGTAAACAGCATAAATATGTGTGCTTTTTAAGCTTAATTGAAGAGGTAGAAACCCCTTGAGGAATATCACTGTATTTTCTCCCACTAGAGTGTTTTTTTCTCACAGAATTAATTCCAGAAAGTTTTATTTTCCTTAGATACAGCATGTACCTTATTTTATGAGACTGAATTGATATTGAACATATTGTGCTACCGCCCACCTAAACATTTCCTAAACATTCCCAAACTCAGCCAATTACATAAAGTTCTCAAAATAGAAACACTTGCAAATGATACACAAGAGATTCGTCGTCAATAGCCTATGTTGTCCAAGCAAACTCACCTGGGATGTCTGACAGTTGATTGGAAAACACTGCAGGGATTAGGTGGCCTGAACTGCAAGGCTGTGAGCCAAGTATGGAGTCAGTGCGGCGATCAATAGCTCATTACTTTTTGCTGTCAGATCTCTGCACTTCTTCTGGACAATTGGGATTAGTATCTGACAACAAGACTGATAGGTTCCTGTCTAGTAAAGTGTCTTTCGCACGATGTTCCTTTGTATCTGCGTGGCGGAGGCTGGCCATCCAGGCCAAGAGATACCAGTGACGCTGAGGGTACAGGATGCACAAACAATGACAAGATCACAGTGGCCCTCTTTTAAGGACCTTTGTTCTCCTTTCTTCCTCCTAGTTTGGCAGAACAGAAGTAATCGACAACACCCTAAACCCGGACTTTGTGAGAAAGTTTGTCTTGGACTACTTCTTCGAAGAGAAGCAGAATCTGCGCTTTGATGTGTAAGTAACTGACGTGTAAAAAGACAGCAGCCTTTTGCATGCAAACCCTTCACCGAGAAAGTTGGCAAGACGGCGCGGGCAATCCCCTTCCTTTCAAAATGAGCTCTTGAAGTCCACTCTGTGCAAAGAAAGTGGTGTAAATGTTCAGTGTTTGCTTTAACTTAGGCATGCTAACACCCCCCCCCCCCCTTTACAAAAATAATGCTCTTCCATGTCTGGAAATAGAATTCTAGCATAACCCCCAAGGCGTTACGGTTCATGCTGCAGATTTCACTTATGCTACATACTCCATTTAACTGCTTCTTCAACTGGGGTAATAGCAAAATGGGCTTATAATATATATCTCTGAATAACTGTCTTTGTTCTCACTAACTGCTATCTCTACTAGATGAAAATGCAATTATTGTATTCCATGAGAACCTAGCTGTGTATTGTGGGACATCTACCCATCCATTTATTTTGAGTATATGAGATACATAACATACTGTAGTTAAGTATCGATTTTCAGTGATATTTGTGCTGCCTCCATATGACAATTTCTTTCCTAAATCAGCAGAAATGCTTATAGTATTTTCTGTACAGAATAATAATTTTATTGTAGAAGTCACACTTTTTTGATAGAATTATGAAAAATCCTTTTTTCAATGAAGCCATCTATTTCAGGAGGTCGGCAAAGAAAGGAGAAAGGGTATTGCTCTGATATTAGGGGAGTACTGTTTATGGTAGTCACATGTGCAGGAGCCCTGAATAGACTCCTATTCAGGTCTGTAATGCAGTAACTTCCTGGCACATTCCTTGATTTTGAATAAACCAGGATTTTTTGCCCTGTGCATCGAGTGGTCACTGGGCTGACGAGGCTGGAGTCAAGCTGGCAGGCGGATGTCATGGAGAACAGGGCACTACGGAAGCCATGGTACAAGGGGATCAAACGCGAGGGCTGCTGCAAGCACAGCCACAAGACGCTGCCGGTCGTTCCTTAACGTTCTTCGGCACAAACAACACAGCAGAAACACAATCCTGAGGAAGCTTTGGACAGGGATGAAAAAAAAAGCTTTGTGAATATTATTGTGGTTTTATTAAAAACGGGTAACTGATTAAACGCAAGGCAAGGATTGGGAATGTGTCTGTATCTGACATTAGGAACACAGCACAGGCCTAAACTTAGGAATTAGGTAACTTAGACACCGATCCAGAGGAAATACAAAACCTCTAAAAAATGTTGTCTCTGTCTAACAGAGACTTCAGTTGTCCTGCTGTGGGCTCACTTCTCCAAATTAGGGAAGGTCAATGGGAGAAAAAGAGCTTCCTTAAGGATGTAGATAATAAGATAAGGAGACACATAATTATGGATGTCTGATTACCAGCCATCCAGCTTTTTTGTTACACTTTGGTGTGCCATTCATGTTATTAGCTTTATTATAAGAAATAGAGGTTATATATTTGTCTGTTGTCATGGCAATGACACAGTGGTGCTGATGTAATCTTTTTATCAAACAAGGGTCACGGCAGGAAGCTTTCAATGTTCAAAAATACACTGAGATTGAAACATGCTGTTAATGATGTCCCCTGAAAAATGTTCCATTCCGGTGTTTGCTCAACAATCATGTGCATCCAGCCTTGTTGTCTTTCATGCTTCTTGTTTTGTTTGAGTTGCCATGCGCTCAATAAAGTGGCAGCGGCAACAAGTAAATAGTATTTTGGGAAGTGTTTTTTCAGTATTTTTGTTTATGCATTTCAACACCGAATGATTTAAATGGAAGCTCATTTAAACACAATGAATAAAACAGATTGTGCTTGCGTGGATTTTGGCACAAGGTTAAGTGCCCCTAGGCTTGGCAATCCCCCGGTTGTTTTAGAAAGGGGGAATCTCTGTGATGCTGCGTCTTCCCGTGCTAATTCTCAGCGCGGTCTGCTTTAGTAGAGGAAGGCCCGGACACTCACATTTTCCTTGGCTCTTCGGCTTGATAAGGGATTCCCTTCCCACAAGTAAGTGCCGGCACAGCTTGCGATTAAAGCAACCAAATCAACTGAGGGAGGCCCTTGAGTAACCGCTGAATATTTAATAAACTCAGTATGTAGTTCTGATGTAGGTCATCACCCGACCTAGTTAGAGAAGGAGGTGGTGGAGCTCAAAGCGAATGTTAGACAAGCGTTCACTCCTTACATCTGTGAAAATTGATGGAATGTGTACAGTTTTATAATAAAAATAGATGCAAGAAAGACATTATAAACAGGGATGCACATATAACTGCATGGTACGCATGTAGCCATGTACCACAAATTAAGTAGAGTTAGCATATAAAGATGAAAATATGTGATATTTTGTTTTCATAGCAAAGCAAATGCACATCAAATAAGTACGCTTTCGCAGTTTTATAAACAATTGATTGTCGCCACGTATCGTTGTTAAAGGTGAACATATATTTACGTACCAGTTATGTGCGCCCCTGATTATAAAACAGACCTCATGCAAAATCCTGCTTGTGTATTTGGTTATATTTAATTCAACTTGAATTTTTTTGTTGGACTGTACATGACCAGTTCCTCAAGAAGTGGAGGGCTATGTTTGTACACCAGTGTAAAGCCTTTAGTATTTAAATTACCTGGCACCCTGTTTTACGTGATCGAGCTGCCGGTGCTCATGGCTAAGATGTGAGAGCATAGCTGTACAAAGAGCAAAGTATTGAGTTCAGTAAAGCTAGTTAAGCGTTACCTTCAGTAATATTACATTCGGTGGTGGGGGCTCTGGTCTGTGACACTGGCCTCTCTAGGTGGCGCTAAACAGGCCACCTGCTTGGATGTGGAAGTGCAGCACCCTGGTTGCTGCATTGTTGTATGAAATGGATGCTAAGATATTACACACATCCATTGACAACACCAACCCTGGTCATGTAGAGGGATTAAGTTTCAGAGATGTCCACACAAAGTCCACACAGAGCTGCTCACCCACAAGATTTTTTGCCACCCTTTGTCCTCAAAGCTCCCAAAGTCTTCAGAAGCATCCCGTAGATTCAGCATTGCTCGCTTTAATCTATGGTACATTCCATTCGTTTTCATAATCACAAATGCCGTTTTTGCATTCATTTATGTATTAGGTCCCTTTGCATCACTGTACTTTACCACCGTCTATGGATTCCTTTTAAGTGTGTTACGCTTCTAACAAAATGACTGAACTGCAGCTCTCTCTGTGACATTGGTGCTAGTCAAGATTTGCCAGGTGATTCTTGTTTGAATCAAACGCTTAAAGATTCGGAAAGTTAGGTGAAATGATTATATCTGTATTATTTTTTCTCCATATGCCCTGAAAAGCAGATCACAGTTGATGTGATGCAGAAATCAAATTATTATCATTATTATTAGTAGAGTCTTAATACTGGATAGTCTGGGCTTCATCAGAAATACATTTACAGGCTATAGTCATATATATCTACTTTGGAGATCACCAAAGGTGTGTATTACTGTCCAAGTAAATACCTCCAATCAGATCCAGTTTATCATCCATCAGTCCATTTCTTGCCACTTCAGAAAAAATTATGCCATTTTAAAATGAAGAAGACACTGGCATATTTTCACAGTGATTTATTGCTCTCTGAGTGCACTAGCATTTCTCCAGTCTCACAGCAAAGGTCATGTTTATGCACAGACCAGCGTGTCCGTGGAACCCACAGCTAATGTAGTTTATTTCTTTATTTCACTGCAGCGTTTAGTAGTCTGGAATATTTCAACACTTGCAGTGACCAATATGGATGAATCACGAACAATTCTGACATCACAGAGTGGGCTCCCAAAACGGCCATCTCTGGTCTTGTTTGAAAGAACAACGTGACGTTGAAACCTGCAATTATAAAGTGAAAAGAGAATTTTGCTAAGCTAGAGAAAGATTACTGTATTCAACATAATGAAATATTGAAACAAGAAACAAATATGCATGACTTATCATCTACAGCTGGGTGCGTTTATCTGGGTACCTAAAATGTTTTCTTGAATTTTATTATTACGTTATATAATGATAGACTTCCAGTCAACATTTTTTGCACATTCTGGGATTTTCTACAGTTGCATGTTACCCGCTTAACATTTGCTAAAAATGCACTCAATACTTTTTGCTCGCAAATAAATTGACAGTATGTTAAACATTTCTGTGCCTTTATTAGTAAGAAAATGTCATGTCTTTTATTAGTCAAAGTAACCTCTTTGAGCAGTTAGAACAGCAGAGAAAATCCGAGCCATTGTTTCTACTATGGACATTAAATACTGCCCTGTTTCATGGCCTGAAACAGTTAACTAGTAGGCCTACATTTAAAGTTAAAGGACAGCCTAGCATTTGACTATGACATCACCACACAGCAATTAATAGGATGTCAGACATACATTGTTATATACTCTATCCGTATTATAAAAGAAGCTTGTATTATTTGGCTTATATTAATATTTATAGTTGTTCATTCAACTTTCCAATGCTTTAATAAGAATAAAAAATCTGCAGTTTATTAAATAAATGGAAAAATGGTAAAAACCTGTGGTGTGTAAACACATTTGATTGGTGGTGTACACGTATATCATGTAAAACTTAGGTAACTTCGAGATTTTTTATTGTTTTGCAGTGGTAAATACTGTTTTTTTCTGGAACATTCTCAAAACTACCTATGCGATTACTAGATACTGCAAAACTAAGTTTTTGCTCTTCTCAGAAAGATGGAGGTGGATTGTGGGAGTGAAGAGGAGAGTAGTACAGACAGAGGGAAATTTATATACACAGTGTAGCTGCGACTAGAAGTCTGACATGTAATGACTTTCTTGTCAAATAGACCTCGGCACACTTACATCTCTCCTGTTCTCTTCAACCAGACAGAGTTGAACTCGCCTATTGCCACGTGATGTGAAGTGGGCAAGCATGCCTCACGGACAAAGGCTCATTTTATATTCCTTACTGTGAGTCAATCTGTAAGGGATATTAGGAGATTTCTTAGATTTATTCATTTTAATTGGGTCTCAGCTTCTTACGAAAAAAGGTGATTCACATAGTCTCCATCTATCTCAGGCAGAAGAACCTGATACAGAAATATTTTGCCTTAAAATTGGATTTAGAGAGGTATTTTTTTAAACACAAAATATTTTATAACTTGTAAAACTGTTGCATAAATGTCTGGGATGAAAGTCTGAACAATCATCCATCCATCCATCCATCCATTTTCTGTACCCATTTGTCCTGTGCAGGATCTCGGGAGTCCGGAGCCCATACCGGAAACGAGGACACGGGGCAGGAAATAACCCATTATGGGGCATCAGGCAAAAGTCTAAAAATGTTTAAGAGTTTTCAACTCGAGAATCTGTCTATAGCTTGGAGACCTTACTTCAATATAGAAAATCTTCTTTCTGCACATACCAGTCTGGCAATATTGTTTTGTAAATCATATTCTTAGCATAGCCTGGTTATGTAACACCTTTAAAGAGAAGTTTTTGGTGCTGAAAACTTCAATATGCTTCTTTTTATATTTTAAACTCAATAGAATTACACTACAGATGAATAAGTGTAGGGTGCACATTGCAACTCTTACTTGATTTTGTGTGTGCGTGTGTGTGTGTGTGCGTGTGTGTGCATGTGAATGTGTTGAATGGTACTTATGTTAAAAATTGAACAGGAACTCTTTGATTGTGCCTAATACTCCTTCGCAGTTTAGTTTGTGGACTCTCCTCGGTTCAGAACACCATGACAGAAAGTGTGGGGGAGAGAGATACCGTCCTTTCAGAGAGAATAACTCATCAATCAATTGCTTATCAAATAAATGGAAAAAAACTGTTCTGTGGGATAAGAGGAAAACTTTTCCACCGCCACCACGAACTAAGCCGTACCTTGAACCGGCGGTTTTCCACGGTAAAGTTTGGGAGCCGTACCCAAGCGGCGCTGACAGCATCCTGCCAGTAGCATAACCGAGCCAAGCTGGTTGCATCACCACCATCTTACTGGTTGAAAGTCACAGAGATACTGCTGCTCTGCACATGGATTATTTGAAAGAAAAGGGTATATTTTGTGTATTATTCATTTTTAGTAATATCACACGTTGCGGTATATTGTTGCATTTCCGATAATTATAGAACAGTGCTATAGAACGGCTAAATAGAATAGGTTCGTAATGCAAATTTATGCAAGTGAATGCAAATTCTGCTAGCGTTCGATGTTTGCATAATACAGCTATTCTCACAGATGTGCTAGTGGAAATTAGCACACAGTACAAAATAATATTAATAATTGCACATAGTAAATCATGATTTACATTGTGCAAACAGTAAATAAGTGTCTCTTTGGTTTTACGTTACTTTTGCTCTCCAAACCTGGCCACACCTTAACCAAGTCAACCCTTCTGCAGTGGAAAACGGAAACAAGCAGGACCCATGCTGCAACTCGTCTCTCTTCGTGGTACGGCTTAGATACGGGTCGGTACCTGTATGCCAGTGGAAAAGCACTTTAATTTGGGCAATGCAATACAAAATGGAGACCATAAACTTTGATTTGTTGAAATTGTTGAAATGTTAAAGAAGTTCTAGAGATGCTAATGTGTTTCACACATTTTGTGTTTCACACAAAAGTGAAACATAATTTCATTAAGATGCCTGATCATATTTGATTAGTCGTGTTCTTCACCCCTAAATCAAACGTATGGACAAGACATGGGTATGTGTGGTTAATATCTGTACATGACTTGGGTGGGGGACATCTGATTTGTCACGGACTTTTCTTTAATAAATAGCTTTTTTCCACTTTACAAAGTTCAAGGATCAACATGAGACTATAGCACCGGTTGTTTACCGGGTTGGGTATACTAGTGGATGGGTTGAATGTCGAGGATAGCCTCTCGGCGCAGAAGTGTCACGATAAGGGTTATTGCAGATGGGAGTTTCCCACGGATGAAGGGAACCATTTTAATTACTTCTTTTTCACTGGTGCGTGAAATTAATTAAAAAGGAACTGTTTATTTCTCAAGTACATAATGATATAGCAACGCAACCCATAGCAGATTTGTGATGTCAGGCTCAAACGGCAATGTTCAAGTTGATAAACATCAATTGCTTTTTTGATAATTGGCGTGGGTGACGAAAATTACTGTGGTGTGATTTTTTTCTTTTTGCTTTTTATCTTTAACTTGTCTTTCTTTTTGTGCTTTTAGATACAATGTGGACTCAAGAAGTTCAAACATTTCTAAACATGTAAGCATCTCTGGTTTTTTTTCTCTGTTTGATTAATAACCGCACCTTTGTCTAACTGATTAGCAGTATGCGTGCCCCTGTATATTCTTGTGTCAAGGGCGGCAATCTGAATTTTTGGTGACTATGAGGAAACATCCTCTATGAACAAAACACAAATAAGGGTTAAAAATCAGATTGTATTCTCAATCGATGGTTTCACAAAAAATGCAAAATATGAAAATGTCAAACTACCGACTCAAAGGGTCACTAATTATTATGACCATATGCTGGTAATTACCACATAGGGAACACTAGCAATGAACATTAACAACCATTAACCATCTTTATTTGGCATAATTTTAGTGATGTTGTGAAATGTGGTAATTTTAGGGCATGAAATTAACTGATTAAACATTATTTGGCTTTTACAAGTCAAAGCAACCCATTTACACTAATGCCGCAGTGTCTAGCTTTATGTGTGAGGGCGGCGCTTTACAATCTTGACCTTTTCCAATGAGTCTGTGTCCCTGGGAGCCTGACGGTGAGAGGCCCGGAGCATCGTCTGAGAGGTGCTTTAGCAGCTCCCGTGATGATGCTTTCAGTCTGCCCATCAGCGTGTCCCGGTCTGCACGGCGGGGGTGGGGATTCCCTTAGGGAAAACATGACACGCTCTTACTGTTCATTGTTGATAAAGGTATAAAGTAAAAGTGGGCGAGTTGCTTATCATGGAATTTTTCTTACCATCTCAAAATGAGAACAAATTCATTTTTTCTTTCTTTTCCTATCTTTATCCCTAGGAGCTTAACTAACAGGTCTAATTTTTTCCCCCCCCTGCTGTTCGTTTGCGGATGAGCAGAAGGTGAGAATATCATTCATGAAATTGAAGAAGCACAGCAAGAATGGGTGACACTGTAAATTGTATACTTTAGACCAATCTCTCCCAACTCAGACCTCAGGGAGAAAAACCTGTTTCGGGGTTCTTGAGGACTGGGAGATCATATCTGCTTCCAGCATGTTCATCTCACTTCTAGCAATAAGGAGAAGCAAAAATAAAGACTATTTCCAGTACCCATCATACGCTGGGTTAATTTATGTACTTATGTCTTCAAAGACATAATTTAGCCTAAACAGGGCTATTACATCTACTGCTTATTATTTTGATTGTTCCGTTTAAAATATCTAGAAGTGGAACATTACTTTTCTACTCATGATTTTAAATTGCCCATTGAAATATTGCGAATCTGATGTCCTTCCCCATATAGGTCGTGCTCCTCACCACTGGCACAGTTTAGCAGTTTCATCGTCACAATATGTTTCAACACACCCACCTGATGTTCTTTGTTCGGTCTGAGATATCAAAAAAAAGTCGTGATTGGATGATGTCAGCCGGCGCACACTCAGAAAGGCTTGTATGTTCATGCAGAATACATTGGAAGTGTAGTCCTGTTTTTTGTGCTGAGCTGTGCATGGATGGTATGCCGGCCAGAGTCGTGTGTCCCTGCACCGCTAAAAAGTACAGTGCCTAAGAAGGCACAGGCTGACGATAATCAGAGAATATTATCATTCTGATACGGTATAGCATCATCTAAATGGGCAGAGTAACTGAAGCCACAGAACCTAAATCACTAGGTGGTGGGTGACAACCAGATATAAACTCAGATATCATACTGCAATCACTGTGTAATTTCCATTGAGATGGAGACGTAGAATATTATAGGGTTCTCCTATGCAAGAACATTCAAAGCTATCCTCTCGCTGTTTGCTCAGGACTTTCTCGGACAGACATTCTGCACCCTGGGGGAGATCATCGGGTCCAAAGGCAGTCGGCTGGAGAAGACGCTCTCGTGAGTCCCTTCGGTTCCTTTTCACGTGTCGTTGGGTGGAGCCCAGTTGTGGGTGCAGCTATGAGAGCTGATATGCGGCACGCTGGCTTTGAGCGGCGCCGCCTTACGGCTCAGCGGTGAAGCCTGTATGCACTGTGACACCTGAGAGGTCCCATTATATGTTTCTGTTTCTTCAAAGTTCTTCCTGATTTGTTTGGGGTACCTTGGTAACGTGTGATTGGCCGCCAATGACTCAGTGTCTGAGGCTGGGAAATTCACTTATTAGGAAGCATCCAGAAAGATTGCTCTTGCTGGAGTTTTTAGTTAGAGATTAAAGCATTTCTGTATTGGTTACAGTAATTATACTTAATTTGTCATTCTTGGATTGCCTGTGTAAATCTTGTTTACAAATATGAGTAATTGCATTCAGTACTTTGCATATATTTAGTTCTTTTGATATATTCATTTATTTTTACACAGTGTAGTCAATTACTTAAGAAGAAATGTAGAGGGTGCAGCTGTGGCACCATGCAGTGATAAAAGATGTACAGTGACAGGCTGTCAAACAGACTTTCCCAGATATGCAGCCGCTGAAACCACACAGCGCTTCCTAAGGCTGACTTATTAACTCATAGCAGTCACAGAGAACTGCATTCATCTCCATCTTATCTGTTAATTATTGTTGTTTGTAATCTGTTAGTTTGGGTTGTAGGTATTTCGAAGGAGGGCCAGGTCAGGGAGAGGCACCTGCAGTTTTAAGGGTTCAAAGTTTGTTTTCCCTTTGTAAGGGAGAGATAGAATGAGAGCAATGGTTTGATAAGTTGGGGGCTTTTGAATGTGTTTTTTTTTTTTTTTTTGGATTGTGGAGCAGTTAGTATCCCGAGGGTGCTGATAAAATCCCCCCATTCCACTATCCAGGCCCTCTGTTCCATGGATCTGTTGCTTGTCACTAAGCAGCATGTTTTTCACCTTTATATATTTTTTTGTATTAATTATATACATTCTCTTTCAATTATATCATTGCAGTTTTGCTAAATGTTCAGTAGATTGTCAGCATTTAGGATAGAAGATAAGAAACTGCACCTGTACCAGGAGGGAGTTAAACTCAAGTCAGTGAGTAACACATTTAACCTGCAAATCCTCATTAACATCTTATGTAATATCATAGGATCAATGAGAGATGTTTAAGTTACTTCAATTCTACGCTGGGCAAGAACATTCTGTTGTTTCGGTGCAGTAATTTAGTCTTTGGGGAATGTATCATGGCCATACATGTTTGTGAGATATAGGTGTGATTCACTGTGATTGAAGGCAGAAGAGTTCTCCCTTTCCTTTTTCCTCCTTCCTTGCTGTTTTACATCGTTGTCCAGAATGCTGTGGAGTAGCAGCATCCCAAGTATAAGGAGCTAAAACGGTGATATTATTTACCTTTGTTGGACATTCTCTAAAGGCTTATATTTGAATATTGAAAACTCATTAATGACTTTCCTGTTTGGCATATTGTACCAACGGTGTCTTGGTGGTTTGAGTTGTGCTGGGGTCCATTTACGTGCTCTGTGCTCTATGCATCAGTTATAATTGGAGAGAAGAATGGATGTTTTGGTCTCAAAATAGCAGCACTGTAACTCACCTAATTGGCATCATTATTGGATAGAGGGGTGTGCAATCTATGCAGTCTATGAGCATGTCGTAGGAACAGAAAGCCCTGGTTCTCCTGAACTGAACCTGGTTTGTTCACCGACCAGCAGCAAACCAACTGTCTTTGGAGAACAGTAAAGTGTACCTTGGTGGAGGTTACTCGGAGACACCAGCAAATGAGAATCCAGTTAGATGACTAAACGTAGCTGATCCTTTCCCGACAGTGTAGCACCACTCACTTTGTATGACGCATCGTGGGGAGTCACCAGCCCCCACTGGCCTATTCTTCCTACAGTACGCCAGTCTCCCCCCCCCCCCCCCAACAGGAGCGGAAGCCAACCAGACCCAATCATCATAGCTGGCTGTAGCACAGCAGTTGGTTTCTTGGTGGGACCATGTATCAAGCCGTAGTTGGTCACATGCTGTGGAAGATAGAGCGTTCCTCCCTCTCCGTGGACTGGTTTCTATGGTAACCGAGGAGAGGTGTTTGTCCACAGGTTACAACAAATTTCTGATTTTTGATTTTTTGTCTTAAGGCAGTATTGGGGATAATGAGTTATAAAGTAAACTGTTACTGAAATTATATTCCATTTCTCCATAAGTAAAACATTACAGTTAAAATTTCACTAATGACATTACAGATACTGGAATATCAAAATGTCCTTTCTTGCGTTATACAGGCTTTTTCAAAAACATGTTTTTTGTCAGTAGAGCCAGAGCGTTTCAGTAAATGAAAATGCACTCGTTATTTTCAGCTTACTGCACAAGAAGACAAGAATATTACTGTGAAATATATGCTATGACCAGGTCAGAAACACCTTTCTACTGTGGCAAATTTGGTGAGCAAACTGTCCAAGCACTTCATAAGACATCATGTCCGCACAAAGCATTGAAAATGAATTAGTGAAAGGACTATGAAGTTTATGCTTGTATATTTATGTTGTAAATTGGGGAATTTGTAGTTTTAGAGAGTAATCACAAGTAAAGTAACAAATAGTATAATTACTTTTCAGAATGAGTAACGAGTACAGTAATCCCATTACAATTGAAACAAGTAATTGGTAACTCATAAATAATTACCTTTTTTTGAGTAGCTACCCCATCACTGGTCACTGGTAATGCTTACTGTGGCCTATCAAGACTGAAGGCTCACTTCAGGACAGTGGTACCTTAAATGTGTCATTATCGGGAAGATCTAGGTGCTGTAGTTTCACAGTTTCAGACAGTGAAGCTCACAAAATGGATAAATAAACAGTGTACAACCACATTGTGGGTTGGCGTCATGGTTATGTTATAAATACCCATCAGGGTCAGAAATAGCGAGCACTCAAACGCCCTGGAAGTCTTTCCCCACTGTTTCATGGCAGTAAAACGCACACATGCATGCACACATACACAGAAGCCCTCTTCGTAACCATGAGCTAAATTTGGTGTCCCTAACTCGGCCCGACGTTCTTGATGCAGAGCTAAAAATCTTTCTTTTTTTTTTTTGGACGTTTGTTTCAGAATCTGTGTTATGGTAGTTAATCTCCTCAAAGGCTGGCGATGATAGGGGAGTGATGGCAGTGTGTCCCCGTCTCGCAGGCTTTCCGCACCGCGTCCTGCTTGGTGCTCCTCCACATGGCATTGCACAGTCTCATAAACATCTGCTCTCTCATCTTTATCCTTTCACCGCCCTCACATTCATGTTCCCCAGGATACAGGATCCTTCTGCTGTCAGGATGTGCTCCAAACAGGTGGGATAAGCCGGCCATGTGTTTACTACCCGGTCATGAAGATCCACCTTCGACCATCAGGAGTTTTTTATTTCAGTGAACTTGAGGCATTTTAATATAATAACAATGTTGTGTAATACATGTAATAAGAGGATTAATTTATATTACTGGTTGTGTTATTTTACACTGTCTGGCCAAAAAAAGAAACCGCACACATCAGTATTTCAATTGGACCGCATTTAGTTTTGAATATGGTGCACAATCATCAATACGTTGTTATCTATATATCAGTACATTGTTTCCACATGCTTATGCGACATCGCAACTCCATAAAGTCTTCTTCAGCACATCTCAAAGACTTTCAATGGGGTTGTGGTCAAGACTCTGTGGTGGCCAAATCATGTGTGAAAATGATTCCTCATGCTCCCTGAACCACTCTTTGACAATTCGAGCCCAATGAATCTTGGCATTATTGTCATGCAATATGCCCATGTCGTTAAGAAAGGAAAAATCCATTGATGGGATATCCTGGCCGTTCAGGAGATTCAGGTACTGAAGCTGACTTCACTTTATATCGTTGCATAATGTTGCTGAACTGTAGTAATGTTCCAGTCATTGGCTCTTGAGTACTGATTTAAATTCAAATGGTGACGTTTTGTGGCCAGGCAGTGTATATCTAGTGTTTGATAAACTCTACTACCAGAGTTGTCGTTGGCTGTCACGGCTTGTTATGACACGTTGTATATGCATAGCTGCTGTCTGGACCCGCTCCTGATCAGCATCACTCCACTCCTGGTTTGCGGTGTTTTTGGAGATGCTTGCTCTTTGCAGACATTCAGCCTGGCCTCAGTTCCATTAGGGGACTAACGATTTCAATTACAGTTTACAGTCCGACGCAGTACACGCATGTCTATATTTTTTCCTTCCTTTTTTGCATGCCTGATTCTTTCGGAAAGGGGCCACAGGAGGTGCGGCAGTGCCAAGTGGGAGATACCTGATGAGGTGATTAATGCCAGGCTGGGGAACTCAGCTTCTCCCCATGCCTCTGATTGGAAAATCGAGAGTTTTCATTATTTAGCAGGTAGCCGCTCCAGAGCAACATAAAGATGAGTCGCAAATAGAAGCAATCTCATTTCTATTAGTTATCATTTCCTCTTCCTGCCCATATTTTAGCAGTGGTGGTGTGGCCGTGGTATGTAAGCGTACTCTGTGCCTTCAATGAAATCATTAAAGTTTTACTGTGACTGTCAAGCCCCGTGGATCGAGGTGGAGGCTGGACTCATGGACACCCGAAACAGTTTTGTACCCATTTTCTGCTCCTCACGTCCCCAAAGACGGCAGTAATCTTCTGACCTCAGCTTTGGAGGGACAGCCCAGGTGACCACTTTACTTGTTTGGTTAATGGCAACGTCGTGAAGTGGCAGATAATTTCAGTGGCCGAATATTGCAAGCAAATGTAATAAGAATGCTTCATTAAATATTCATGTCCCTTATGTAGCAAAGCTTAAAATGTCTGTGGCAGACTTGAGTGCAGAAACTGACTGATTCTGTAAATAGGGATTGAGTCAGATCTGGCAGCCCCAGCCAAAGGCAAGCTTGCCTTCTCTACTGGTGCAAAGATTTAAATTTAATTTGGAGGCTTGTTCTTTGCATAATCCGCCACCATTTGCAGTTGCTTCTTCGAGCTGCACATTCTATTTTTTTTGATCCCACCGTATGTGAGGACGTTCTCTCATCTTGTTCCAAAACAAACATAAACATAAGCGTCCACGGGCCCCCATGGAGCAGAGGCTGGGCACTGAGGTTTTCACAGGAGGGCACAGTTGATTAAAAACACATTGGCTGACACGGCGGTGGAGGTAAAGGCTTTTATTCGGAGCTAGCAGGGAAGTGTCTTGCCGCGTGACTAACAACAAGGGCAGCTGGCTACGCTTTCGGGGCCTCGCATGACAGAAGTTTACAGATGCACAGGAAGTGAATTTTTAACGGGGTGCAACACTGCAAACGGTGTTATGTAGAAGTTGCTCGACAGCAGGTAACCGTGCCTGGGCTTCAGACCAAAAGGTCGGGAGAAGAATTCATGTGAAGAAGGTCATTGATCATAGAGCCTGTAACGTTGGAACCGTTTTGCCATCATCTGCGTAAATGCGTGGAACCACAAAGGTACAGTATGCTAATTAATGTCTGGAAAACAAACACGCAAACAGGCTAGCCAACAAATAAACCAAACACAATAAAAAGTAAGTAGTAAACCACCCTAGTGGGCTGAAATGCTCTTGGGCCTGAAACCTTCTGATGGTTAAGCACGACTGTGGGCCTTCAGAGGTTGTGATCAGAATAATGATTACATGTGAACTGAGTACTTACCGTCTAGTGTACAGGTGCTGTTGCTTCCCTTGAATTCTGATTGCGAAAATCATAATACAGTAGCAAGCTAATGAGCTGTAATGTTCTAGTTGTTGAGGTAACGGCACATGCAGGGTGGGTGGGTGGGTGCAACTACGCACCTGGCCCTGTTCTCTGAACTATACGAGGCTGTGAACTTGTGAAGTCATATTAGACTTGAATTTGTTTCTCATTGAGATCTGGGATATATAACCGTCTATCACCATGTCGCGTGTCGTGAGCCATAGACGCACGGCCACTGCTGCTGGCCTGTCTGTCACACCCACGGTACGGGAGGTGTCGTTGGGTGTGGCTGGCGCTCCTTCAGTGCACTCTTCTTATGCCTTTTTGCACCTGCGGTGAATGCTACACATTCACTCCCATATGATTTCTGGCCACCCGCGTTTCACGGAAACTGCTCTCCAGCTGTGTTGAGGACGGCACTCGGTTTAGCGGAGAGGACTCTCACCGTCAGCTTTCCCAGTCGGATATCCGTGCACCTTCATGCTGCCCCTTAATAAACAAATGTGCCTCTGCCCTGCAATCCGACCTGAACTTCATTCATGGGTGCATTAAATTATATGGCGGCGCCACACAGGTGGAAACACTAGGCAATCACAGGAGGTAAGGAGGTGGGCGTGGCACACGGGAGGCTCGAACGGAGCGGGACGTAACACTCATCAAGTTCCAGCGATGTCGCTGAAGTGCGAGCCATTGCCGCGACATACCGCCATTCCTGCCGTGCGTTTGTGCAGTCGCCATAGCATGCTGCATGCGCCGCTCGCATTCGGCTCCTCTTATTTATTCTAAGGTTTCTAAAGCTGTACCACTTCAAAATGTGGATGAATGCAATTTGGTCTGGATATCGCACTGAGAAATGTAAATGACATGGCTGCCAGTGCCTCTGGTGGTTCCCATGTTAATTTTACACAGCCTGGCCAAAAAAAAGTCACACACTTTAAAATTTAGTTGGACCGCCTTTAGCTTTGATTAGGATGCACAGTGTTTAATGCATTGTTTCCATGCGCTTATGCAAAATCTCGACATTTTTTTCACCCAGACCTGAATTCATTTCTCGCCGAGGTCTTGTACTGATGATAGGTGAGTTGAACCACTCTAGTCTACTTCAGCGCATCTCAAAGATGTTCAATAGGGCTAAGGTCAATAAGGTCAATGCGAGCAATGCCTGAGCTCATTATCATGCTGGAAAATGCCCATTCTATTATGAATTTAAAAAAATTATGGAATTGATGGGATAACTTGCCCATTCATAGATTCACATTGCTGAGCTGTAATAATGATCCAGTCATTGGCTCTTAAATACTTGCTGACTTAAACTGAAGCGGTTTTTTGGCCAGGCAGTGCATTATTACTTTGCATTAGCACTGCAATACTTGTACTATGATATATAATTGCACACAACAGATGTCCATCTCCATCAATCAACAAGCTGCCACAGTTGTGTATGAAGACACATGAGGCAACATTCAAGAAGCTGTGGGAATGCAGCACGGTGCTCATGATATTTGCACTATATTATGGTGCCAAATTGTAGAAGCCGGTTCCTCTATTTTCTGCATATCCAGGCTCATTCAGTTATCGCAGTTATTGAGCATTTCTGTGTGGAGAGTCTGGTCTCCCCCAATGGCTTTTGGCTTTTCAGGATTTGTTTTTCCCTTTATTGAGACTGTCAGTGATTCTACATCAGGTACTGTGAAGGAGAAGGCCAAAATATTGTATAAATAGCATATTTGCTGTGTATTATGGTTTTGAAGATGGATGGATGGATGGATGGATGGATGCAGGGGTGCTGTTAGGCCTATTTTAGGGGGCGCCTTTGGCCTCCTCTAGTAAAGGCTCAGCCTGCCTATCCATTCATCTCAAACTACACCCCCGAAGGGATGGATATGGCCGTTTCAGGATGTGGCCATAGATATGCCTAAATAATGGAGAAAATCTTCATTGCGGAAACCCAAGTATACTAAAATACAACTTAAAAAGAAGCCATGCATTGGATCTTTCAAATAAACTTTAACAAAACCTTGTCGATCCAATTTATTGTCAACTGGACTCATGATCTGTTGCTAGTTGCCAGATCCATCTCATTGTCCAATGCTTTTTTTCACACTTTTCACTGACTTGCCTGGTAGTTTGAATATTTTCCAGGTATGTTCCCTCGCAGGCACAAGAATCCACTTTAAAATGAAAGCGATTAGTTTTGCAAGTTACCATCTGGGGCAGCTAAGTAGACTATGGACTTTCAGATCATCGCTTGTAGCCTTGATAAGACGCCCCAAAGCCTTTAGAGTGATGTCTACATTCTGTGCCTTTGCTTGTTTTCTTCCCCATCAGGAACTTTGCTGTTGTTCTGTTTGTAACGTTTATTTCACAGTACAGCTGGAGAGCCATCAAAGCCTGATTTATGATTGAGATAATGCGAAACTTGGGAGTTATCATCATTCAAAGCTCTATTGCTGGCTGTGCTAAACACAGATATAACCCATTTGTGGAATTGGGCCAGTAAAACATATTGCATTGCAGGCAGCTTTCCCTGCTTCAAAAGGAAGTTTGGCGCTTACACAGAGTTATGTTATGTTTTGCCTCTCTCCTTACTTGCATCTAATAAGTAATTGTCTCTTCATTTTTTTTTCACCAATCTATCCATATGGAGAGTTTTGTGTGGGTGTGTGGTGAATGACCCCATCTCTGACTTGACCTACAGTTCATGAGTGAACATGTTAGTGAAGTTAATCCCACACAAAGAAAAGCATATAAACGACCAGTTACCTGCTAGACAAACACGATCGTGCAAACAGTGATGTACGTCTCTCATTCACACATACTGTGCTACGGGACCTGCTGACTCGTCAGCCTTTTTGTTTTTTTTCGCTCCGTTGGAGGAGCCCGTGGGCGGTCGTAAAAGCACCCAGGAATTCTGCATGTGTCATTCCCCAGGGCGGTGGATGTCATCATGGCCCTCCCTTTTAAGAGAAGTGTCCTACCTCCACCGAACTGGCACAAATATAGGATTCCATGTGCTTGTGTTGTGAGAGAAGATTTTGGCATAAGTATTTAACCGGACATGCTGTGAGGTCAGTTAGGTTTTGTTGAAATGTTCTAAATGTCATATGTATACACCTAGGAATCCCTTGCATAACTCCTGTAACATCCTGGTTCAAAACTGTGTCCCACCCCGCCGCCAAGGGGACCTCCTGTACCTGTCGCGCATATGCCCATGTCGACGCCACATGTTTGATGCTTCCTGTGAAATCTTCACTTTTAATCAAAGTGAATTTTGCATGTCAGACCCTGGGCCTTGGTAGACGTTGAGCATACGTTGTAGCAAAGGCCCGTTTGATCTCTTCCTCTTAGTTCATTATCATCGTCACCCACAGAGGTCCTGACATCATCCCACTGGGTATTTTTTCATATTATTTGTTTCTAATTACACACTTGCGTCATTATGTCACCTGGGGAGAGTTAACTGGAAAAGAAATATGGTCGTGAGATACTAACGGGAAGAAAAAAAAACAACAAACTAAGGTTGTGTAGAAGTAATGTAATTGTCGCCGAAAATTCCACCTTCTACAAAGTCTCGCAGTTCTCCTCTCAGAAAAAATGCTGCCAGCAGTTATTTATGGACTGTATTTGCTCCTGACTATTAGCATATTCACTTCACTGCACAAAGATAAATTAACAGTGGTGTAGAATATGAATGTATATGTACTTAATCACTGTACTTAAGTTTTTATATTAAGTTGTGGCAGCTTTTACTTTCACTTCACTATTGTACAGAATTATATTGAAATACTAACTAATTGTTCTCAGTTATAACATCTCACTTTTTTTCTGGTTCTTTGTGTTTGCTTGAATGTAAAATGTGAGGAGTGTCTACTGTAGCATGCAGATTGCACAACTAAATTTATAGTTGTTTCTATTGGCCATAATACAGGGAATATATTAGCAACTTTCCTTCCTCTTTCCTTTTTGCTTGTCCTTTGCTGCAAAGACCCAAAGATTGATAAGGGGCGGGTTTCATTTCCCAACGTGGAGTGCATACAGTATATTAGTCAGTTTAACCGAAGCTGCATTGTCAGTGCTTTGCATATAGGTCAGCCATGGTGTGACATGGGCCCTATTCTTATTATTCCAGACAAATAATCAACATCTGTTTGTGTTCCGTTTCATATTGTGAGATTTTTTCCTTGAGGCTTGCTTGTTCTATCTGTTCATCAAGCCTTTTCCCATTTACTTACTAGGATTGTATCGTGGAAATATTTAACTGAGGTTTGTCTTTTTTCAACACATAGAAATCCTCTTGGGGTGTAAATCATCGGCCCCCAAAGGGAATTTGATTTCATTACAATTGCATCAGACATTGTTCATTTATACCAGAATTTGATTTGATTGTTTTGATAACCTAATTTCAATCCTTCACTGAAAAAATGTCACAAATATGACTATTAATTAATTATACAGTATAATTGGAATACAAAGAAAATAAAGAAAGTAGAATCTGAACAAAAATCTTATTATATTAAACAGAGAGAACAAGCCTGCGTTAATTGTTAAAAAGGCAAATGTACAAATGCATTGTGCTGATGTGATTTAATCCTACCCTATGCGGGGGATCACAAAAGCACCGTAGAGATGAGCATTCAGGGCTACATAACCGAGAAGTTTCTCAAAACATGGTAACGCAAAGATCATTAGGTAGTGTTTCCTTTATGAATGTTAATGAGTCTTGCCCTACCATCCTACGTTTCATTTACATGCCATCACCGCTGTTTTGTGCATCTACTACTTTGAACATAAGGGCATGCAGCCTGGAAGTAAGAGTGTCTTTAGGGAAGATTTTGCCCCCAAAATTGATTATAACTGATTCTGACATTACGGATCAATGAACTACAAAAACCACCTTAACAGTCGATTCCTCATGATGCACTAATGGATCTTACACCCCTATAATCCTCCCATCTGACTTTTAAAATTGACATGCACGTAGAATCAAGATTTTGTCCTGATTATTTACATTTTCCTTGTTTGTAATTCTGTAGTACCTCTGCTGGTGTATGGTGTATGGTGTCTTTCAAAGTTACATATACTTGTGCGCATATGTGTGCATTAGAGATAAAATTATATTAATTAATATCATGCTTACAGTGACCAAAATTATCACGGTTATCAGTATTGTCATAGTATTTTTAAAATGTGCTGAAAATGTTCAAAAAGAACCAAAACACAAAACTTTAAAAAAAAATTTTGTACTGAAAACCATTAATAAAACTAGCAGCACCATGCACCTTTTGTTTAATAAATATTAAAACGAATAACATAGCCAAATTCTCATGTAAACAACATCAAATGTGCGTTAGCATTAAGAATCACTGGAGCACTGTCACTGCTTTTCCAGTGACATAAAACAAAGCCATGTTGAATGCGGCATCTGCTCAGTTGTGTTTGGGAGACTGTCGCTAACTTTGACGTTAGACCGTATTTAACGTGAGTTTTTCAAAGCACGTTAATCAACCAGTTCAATGGATAATTTTAAATAGTGATAGTGATCGGGAATTTTACTATGGTTTACCGTGACGCCGGTAACCATTTCACTCTCACTACATACATCTCACTAGTATGTACACTCATTGGGCACTTTATTAGGTTCAGCTAGCTAGTACAGCATGGGAGCCAATTTTGCCTCAAAAGCCACATTAAGGGTAGATGAGCTGTGCATTCAGAGAAACATTCCCGCACAGCCCTGCGGTACGAGCTTTGCACTTGTGGCCTTCCTGTTAGCTTTAACGAGTCTCACAGGTCTAGCCATTAAATTATTCACTGAGTGCAAGTCTCTTTTGATCAAAGGTGCTGTCGTTTTCTGTGTGTTTGCCTGTCTGCATCACATGGGCTCAGGGATGACAGAGGAGCTATCTGATTGGCTCTTCCTGCTGAGCAGATGCAGAAAATTATGGGATGTCAGGGGTCCGGGGAGGAGAAGTTTTACTGGACATTATCTCTCGTGTCTGATAAAATGGCCGGTGGGGTTTTCAGAGGTGGGCGGAGCTTGGGGGAAGCCATGGGAAGACTGGGGTGATTCCAGTCATCTGACGAAATCACCAGTGACAGGCTCCTCTTCCGCTGCTATCGCTGAGGCAACATTGCAGGGTGACTTGCACCCGGCACCGCGGTGTCACAGGGAGAGAGAGAGGCTAGATGGGCTGGCAGGGACCCTCTCCACATCGCCCGTAGTGAGAAGGCCTACGTGAGTGGAATCAGCACACTGTCAGCTTCAGGAATCTTCACCTCCTGGGATTAGACTTGGCTAAATTGTCGAGATGACTTTGTAATCGGATAGAGGAGACTATTTCCCTCTTAATCTTTGCCCCTCGCTTAAATGGCATGGGTAATAGAATACCAAGATGCTGTTACATTTTATTTGCTAGAATAAGGTCTATATATTGCCCAGTCCGTCACCATGATCCCCAACGAATGTATTTCGGAGGTTGGAGAGGTGCACTACACCTGCTGCATTTTCACTTGTTGGTTGTTTGGTTGTATCGGAGGACAGGCTAATTAAAGATGAAGGCACTGGCATATGTGGCATTTCTGTCATGTTAGTGAATGGTTTCAGCACAGATCTCAGGCAGATGCATCAGTGGTGTGACATCTACTGTTTCCTGCAGCTGTGGCCACGACACCAGAACATGGCCTCATATAAATCTGTTCACTTTGTCGGTGAATTCCTCACGTGCCTTAAAAATCAAGCAATCCTCACACGATTCTCGGTTACCTGCTTCGGATGAATCCAGCCCCTGTCTTGAACAGTGATCATGCTATCCTTCTGGTCACAGCCTGCCTGCATCTTTTCCAGAATCACAATGTGCTTGTTTGAAGCAGAATGCAGGCTTTTCTGTTTCCAATTCAAAAAGCAGCTCCCTTCGAGACTTAATCAGCATGCTGTCCTTTACAAAAGTTTTCAAATAAGCGATTGTGCGTTTAGCTTCGGACCGAGCAGAAAAGTACGATTAATGTTTCTGGAGCCTTTGCAGGAGAGCATGTGCTTTTTCAAATGGGTTTATCACCATTTGTTACAGAGGTAATGCAGTGTGTATCAATCCAAAGAGGTTACAGTTTAAGTCTTTTGGAAGCTGCAAGTGTTTTAGATGAAACTGTGCTGTACTTCTGACCGAAAACAAATTGCCAGATTTGTCACTGGACAGTTTTGGATCCAAAGTATTTGTAAATTGCTTTTCAGTACTGTGGGAATGCTGGTCTAAGGTTTAATCAGTCCACTGAATTTATGATGAATTCTAGCAAGTTTTGACATCGAATCCAATGTACATCCACATATTAGCAATTAAAATGAGCTGGATACTAGTGATATAGTCAGAGGGTCTCAATGGTGACCCACTGCATCTTCCATAATTCCCTGCCACATGCAAGAGTGCTAATTATTCATTGTGTTCCAGTAGCTTCTCATCCTCAGCGTTGGCCAAATAGCCAGTTTGTGTTCTCGTCCATCAACCCACTGCGGAGGCTGTATTTAATCAACCGTTCAGCTGTGACAAAAAAAAGAACATGCACACAGATTTAAGGGTTATATTACCGAATACTAACAACATAACATATAAAGTTAGTCGGAAAGTTTCCGTTACGCTGTCCTCTTTTTGCCTTCTCTGAACATTGCGAAACAACAGGAAAGCTAATACCACAGTTGTCCTTTTAAATTCGGCCAGCCGTGTACTCATAGCCATCCCAGGGCTGTTATTTTTAAAGCAAAGTGCCAATTTAATTAGCAGGATGGAAATCGTAAGGTTGAAGTATTCAAAGAATTTACTAGGCAGCATTCTGTTACTCAACTCGCATTGTGAATCACTGAATTTTGCAATGCAAAGTTTCTTCTGAAGGCTGGTCTCGAACCAGATGCCGAGGGCTGAGGGGCTGTGCACCAGGCAGTCTGTCACAGAAGCTCCCAGTTTGTAATTATGCTGCTTTGTCAGTGGAGTACTGGTGCTGATTAGGCCTAAAATGCTTGAAAACAAGCTTAAAATATTCATTAAGAGAAGCAATCCCTTAACTCAGCCTAAATTTAGCCTGCAGACGTACATTTTGATCATCTACAGGTCACTGCCGAGTGGGCTGTCTTTGTCTAGAGGTTGACGAAACAGAAGTTTCTGTCAGACACGTCGTTTTTGTCTCCTGGTGGAACAGTTCTCCTCGCTTCTTGCTAAGCAGACTCATGTATGGAAACTCTGGAGAATTCTTTTTGGTTCCTGTATTTTCCCTTTGTTGCCTTCCTCTTAATGTAATGCTATTTATTATTATTTTGTGACTGCTTTTTTACGGACTAAGCTTTGCAATGCAAGGACCCAAAATAACGACGTATGTACAATATTCTACATACACCCACCTTGCACTGCACATTTCAATGGCTATTACAAGAAAAGCAAAGCATTTAATTAATCCAACATGTGCTTGCAGGTAATGCATCACCCATTCAAACTTGCTATGAATTATTTCATCACAATTACATAAACAACGAAGAGGGAAAATGGCAGTTTTTGACAGGACAGTGCAACTTGTGTCAGTTTATGGCTTGCTTTGGGCACCTGGTCAATGAAAAAGAACCTTTATAAATTTCTAGCCATTGTCTAGATTGATGTATTTATATAAAATCTATTGTGAGAAATCTTTCATCTAGAACAACAAATGGAACTATGTGACAATTCAGTTTTACAGGGAGATTTTCTTTATTATGCGATGGTACAAGGTGAATGTTACATAACCACAAACACAAAAATAAAAACACCATTTTGACAGAAGTGAAGATCTTTTGGGTTATCGAGCAAAATAAAAACCAAAAATAAATGATCTTTTTGGGAACGAGGGACAAGCAGCCCCTCCCCCATCAGTATTAAAATGAAAATAACTTAAAGTTAAACATCTGCATTATCCAAAATAACTAACATTTTTCCACAGTAAACCGAAATTACTATAAGTTGACTCCCGATCCAATTCAATTCTCATCCACAAATTCTCTGAGATATACAAATTCTTTTATGATAATAGCAACAAATTGCTTTAAGCCACTCAAAACCTCAAACGATTTTTTTTTTTTTACATTCCCACTCAAAGATCACCATAGTCCTTGTCTGGTAATGCAGATGTTCCTAGATGTGAGCGCTGTATGATTATTTGACTCATTGCAAAAACATGGAGAGAATTGCATGAGCATCTGCTCTAGGAAAATATTAATCATCTGGTCAGTTTTCAAAAGAAAGGTACACTATAGGTAAGTCAAATTTCTGTTGATTTAATCAACACAATTTAGGTTTATATGTTTATTAAAAAAAAGATTGGTTAGTACATATAAGACAATATGTATAGTGTTTCTATGAAATACCTTATGCAAAATAGTCTTCAAAAAAAGTTTTAAAAAAGGAATACTGATACTGAAATA
>JABFDZ020000109.1:28227136-28243044 GCA_019775955.2 Pollimyrus isidori
CCCCCCCCCCCCCCCCCCCCCCCCCCCCCCCCCCCCCCCCCCCCCCCAGGGCAGGTTTTCAGCAGAAGACGAGGCCCTGTCCATAACTCCTGCTGCCACTTTGAGAAGTAGGACGTGCTCAGGGGGCGACCGTCTGCTCCTGAAACATTTATGAAGAACAGTTCCACTGCCGTGGAATCCAACACTTTGGTCCTGATCTGTTTTGACGTAACCGACATGAAATTTTTGCTGTTTGAGGCAGGAATGTGACTGGCTTTCGCATATGTGGAAGCGTATATTTAAGAAAAGACTGCTGTAATGGAAATGAACCTGTACCGGGAATTGGAAACCAGGCCTTTAATGTGGTTTGATAAAAATGGAAACTGTCTGAGAGACCAAAAATAGATGCAAATGTTTTCAGGCATTTAAATATATATACATATTTTTTATTTTTTTTTTCACAGATTTCTCTGTTGCATTTTCTGGTCATCAGAAGCTGTGTGGGTTTTCCCTAGACATCTTGTAACTTATGGTGTCGGTACCGTCTAACGCAGACCACCCCAAGCATCATCACAATTACACCTCCATTTGACGGCCTTCAGATTCCCATATCTGAAGATCCCTTATCAGTGTGCAAATATTTACCTGTCCCCTCCACGTGAAACAGTGACTGCAGAAAGCGAGCCACTGGCCTCGGCATGGCTCTGAATAATTCATCACACAGATTGTACTGGTGATTTCGGTGGGTCCTCTTTTCTCTCATGGGACAGATTCCTCCAGAATAGCGAAACACGGCCACAGCGATGCACAGCGAAGAGCCCTAATTCCAGGGACAGCAGACGTTGAACAAGGCCGTGTTAAGATCGCTCCCGTGCCTCAGGGTCTAACCAAGCACCAAAAGGAACAAGAGTTAGAATTTGGAGACTATCCTAGAACATGAAAAAGCTGAAGCTGTTATAGTTCTGTGGCCAAACAGAACAAAAAAAAAACAGAGCCACAACATCAGATTTTCGATGCACACTGTGTTTATTCATCTACTGCTAAGAGACTAATGGAGAGAAATTTATTATAGAACAGCCTTATGCATGTCACCGGCCAATGACACTGTTACCACTTTCAGAGCACATGACAGATGCTATATTTATTACTGTATTATTTAGTGAAATAATTCAGCATTGGGATCAAGCAATACATTAGTATTTTTTAAAATGTAGGAATTGTTTCTAGTAGCCTATTAATTCAGATGTGCTTACACATCTTTACATTTTTTCATACAACTTCTCACTAACTATTGTTATTGGGCACCCATTCCTCCCGCACCCCCCTCAAAGAAAAAAAACAACAACTACTCTTTAATTGTCTTTATATAGCAGGCTGAAATGGGAGAAGTGAGGAGCCCACAAATTACAAAGGGGGGGACTGTCCCATTTGATGAAATGTTGCCAACAAACACACAACAGACCTAAATATATGATTGTTAATAATAGTCTGTCTTGCCTGCCTCACATTGGCTTTCGTTCAGAGCGTCACCTCTATGTGTGGCCTTAAGTCCCATAGCCTGGCAGGTTCAAGGTCTCGTGGGTTAAAAGGGAGCCTGGTGAGCGACAGGCACGACTCGCGCGCTTCAGCGACAGGTGGCAGCTGATTGTACTTAGCAGTGAAAATCACCGCGAGCACATGTGGCCTTACTATCAGTTGTCATGGACATGCGTTTTGGGTGTAATGTGTGTGCGTGAACACACGTTTGTGTTTGTTCCTTCTACTGCCTAACCTAGTCATTTACAGTTATATAGTTGCATGCTTGAAACAGCTAGTACTGATACCAATACTTTCCATTTTCATTCAGTACCAACAAAATACGTGCAACATATTACATGATTGTGTATTGTACAAAGCTAATGCCAGTCGTACAAATTTAATAACGATTCGTTTTTGTTTTATTTCTTTTTTTTATGCTAACAGGAACTGCCAAAATGTAGAAAGTAAAGTTTATGTAGTTTGTATTATTGATTTTGTTGAAAAATGTGTAGATGACAGTTTTATGTATACATATAGTGTATTTATTAACAAGTTGTCTTAACATTACAGTTGTACAGTAGAGCTAGACTTGCTGTAATGTGAATGCTGTAAAAATCACCGAACTCAAAAACCAAACATAAATATTTCAAACGGAAGGGTGAGTTGTTTAAAGTTTACGTTTTATATATTTTCCGAAGAAGCATGAATGTATATTTAGATATTCAACAGTTGTTTATTTTAATTGCTTCTCCTCTGTGCATGGTCAAGGACAAAACATGTTTAAAATGTTTCTCTTTCGATGTCTGAAGTCTGTATTCGTTCTTGGTAAATGCGCAAGACGCGAGTCACATATGCAGTACTGATTTTGTGCAAATTTGATATGCCTCTTAAAATAACCTTTGATACATTTGGATTTGTGGTTAAGTAGAAAGAAATGTATGCAATAATACTGTTCAAAAGCTGTTTACCTTTGCTTAGCTTTTAGGCGGGGGGGGGGTCTCTTAAGGTGACACTCATTGTATTGCATGAACAAGGACACCAAAAATGGACACCACTGATGATCCATGCTACTGCTATTTTAGATTCAGTAAACCTATTTAATCAGAGGTATGACACTTAAAGAACATATTTCACTTTCAGAAAGAATTTCAGTCCATATGCAAGGTTTTATTGTGCTTGTTGAGTATATAAGCACTTGTGACCTTTAGTGACGTCTGAAATATTTGTAACTGCATGCATGGCACAGCATATGCGTCAAACTGGACCAATCAGGCCCTTATATTTCAATTCCCTGTCATGTCTGCCTCCTGATAGCATATCTTACTGGATTTATTTAGTTCAGAAATTTAAAATGTGTTGATACTTAGTAGGCAGTCCATGTAAATGTTCACAATAAAGAATAAGGCACTGATCATTTCTCCTTAATCTCTGTTGAGCACAGATATACAATGGTAAGCCAGTTAATAAATTTATGACACCCATGAATCCAGCTGGGAGCACTGGACTTCAATTTGTCTTCACCTGTTAATCATTTCTAATTAAGGTAATACATCTGTACATGGATGAATTCTGACATGTGAACTTTAGATCTGAAGAATATATTCATGTGTGTAAAATGTAGCCCATGTTGTGTCATTGTAACACATATATCAAGGCAACTCTTCGGGATTCTGTTTCAGGCACAATGTATAATGTATGTCCTGAATAAGTGCCTGTCTCAATTAACATTAATAAGCAGATGAATCCACTTCCCAAGAAACACCTCAATTGCTTAGAGATTGTCCCTTCAAAAAGACAGTTAGAGAACAACAGGTGCAGCTGAATTGATGTTTAGATTAAGTTATATTAAATCTTCTAAATGAAATGTCCCTTCAGAAGACTTTGGAGGAAAGCAGTCCAATGCCTCTGCTATTGACTTCCAAGCTGCTCGGCTCACTTTTCCGCATCAGCTGTAATGAATCGAGACACGCATTTCATTTCCTCTTCCTCTGGGAGCCTTTTTCAGATTGTGCAATGTGTGTCATAATATTCTCTTGGATCTTCTCTTCAAACAGAGAAAGTGAAAACAAACAGTTTCATAAAAAAAGCAAAATTCTTAATACCGTTGACCAAATATAATAGTATCTCTTAATCCATTTCATCCAGTGACACATTTGTGCCATTATCTGTGACGTGTTTGTCTTTTTCATGAGATTTACATCTATTGTGATAAAGATAAAGAATTTGCCTGTAATTACATTCCAGTTGTTTACAGCTACTGATTTTCAACTTTGCTGTATGTGAACATATCGGATATCATTAAAGCACTTTAAACTATCATGAGTTTTCATTTTATTTTTTGTGATTCCTCTAGTAAATTTTTGACAGCTTGTTTGAAATATATCAGAGATATTAATTCACACAATCAATATTCTGTCACTCAAAAATGCTGGTGTCAGGTGTCCAATGCATTGACCCAGTTTCACGAGAAAATTAAATTAGAAAATCAGAATCTTCGAGGCCACTGAGGTTTATATTATGATTGCAAAAGGAAGACTTGCCTTTATGACCGTTAACATTTGATGATCACAAAATATTTTCTAGAAGATGAGTACCTGATTTTTTTTCTTCAGCATTTGGCACTGAAGCCCAAAAAGAGGAGAAAAAATTAGACAAATCCGGAAGTCCTATCTACACCGCTCCAGAGTGCCTGACCTTTTAGCAGATATAGCTTCTGTGAAGTGAAAACTGACTTTTCAGGCAGAGAAACAACCATGAAAATGGAAGGAACAAAGTGGTGGAAGAAGGTTTTCCTGGAGAAAAGGGGCCTGGACACACGTTGACAGAGAATGACAGTGACGGTAGAGAGTGAAAGACTGACTGAAATGTGCCTGACAATGATATCCCCTCAAACCAGTTTTTTTTGTTGGAAAATAACAGAGCTATAGCTCAAGTTGAAGGTATTCCTTTGTGTTCCCTCATTATGAGCATGAATTTCAATTACATTCCAGTGCTTGTTTCATCTCCCCACCTCCTGACAACCACTTTGGTGTGATTATATATTTTTTTGCATTCATGACTCATAGCTCACACGGGGTTCCACGTTAAGGGCCTGCCCCTACATATTGCTTTCCTGCACTGTAATTTAAATGAGTAGCAGAGCACATTCATTGTACTCCATATGGAGAGAATTTTATTTGATAAAATGAAAGGAAGAGCACATCTGTCTATAGGAACTTCCTTTGGAGCACGGCCCATCTCCCTGCCTAAATCACAGACTAGATAGGCAAAAACTAAACATTTCTCAAAAACTATGAATGGTTTTGTCTAGAAATGTAATTATTTTAGGTAAAAGTAATAGATAAAATAACATTGATGCACTCTGTGGGGAGTCTCCATTCATTTCTATGGACATAACCTTGATCATAATAATAAGCCCTACTCAGCCCTAACCTTAACCATAAAAAACAAATAAAATACAAGGTTTATGGCATTTTTTGGAGATATCTATACAATTGAGTTTCCACCACCAAAATAACAGGTTTTTATGTAATGTATACCCAAACCCCCTTACACACACACACACACACACACAAAATCTCATATATACTTCCGGGCTGTAACACCACTCTGTTGTAAGACGTTCATACACACACAGTCAACTGAAAATTGTGCATGAGTACAAAGAAGTCAAAATCAAACCGAATGCTGCAGGCATTTGATGCCGGGGAGTGTTTTTGGATAAGAAGCGTAATTGTGTGTACAGATTCAAGTGTGTTACAGGCAATGCTATGTCCATTTTTCTTGGAAAGTCAAAGGCCTATACTGCCATCTGGCGGTAAGACACAATATTTTTTTAAATACGGCTGTATTATTAAGTTTCCTCTTGTGGGGACCGAAAAAAATGGTAAAAATACCAGGTTTTTGTCACAATGTAGGGACATTTGGTGGGGACAAAGGGCATGTGGCTTCTTATGCTTATCATTATCTTTTAACTCATCCACTTTCTTAATACAAGATATGTATAGTTAACTGAGAAGTGAAATATAATTTCATTATGAAATGTTAAATAGTTTGACAAAAAAAGCGTTTCCTCACGTAAAGAAAAAAAAATAAAATAAAACCCATTTAAAACACAAATAAACAAAAACAAAACAAAACAAATTTAGGGTTCCAAATGACACAAAATATTGAATGTGCATTACAATATTTACTGAGAATTACACAGGTTTGACAGAGTGGTATACACTGACCTATATGTATTGCACAATTTTCCTCTATTTTTTTATCAATAGGTTAATCTAGTGGTCATACGGAGCCTTTTGAAACGAAAGACATTTTACACAATTGCCTGAAAACTTCAGTGCTCCAAGAAGCTTCATCTGATCATAACTGACTGCATTATTTTTTCAATTTGTCTACTTATGAGACGTTTCCCAAAAATACAGCATGTAGCTAGACAACGTGAGAGCTAAACGGCTAGTTCACGAATACTTTAGCATGTGTCTGTCACCGCAAACTTTGAACCTACAAACTACAACCTACAGCTGTGTCGCGATTATATGACGTACTATAGAAGCGACGGAAGTTTATGATTCCGGAAATTTTACGATCTGCGGTGTGGATTGGTCGTATGTTGGATGTTCCCACTAGAACAAATACTGCATGGTTGAACCTAGTATGGATTATTAAGCGTTGGCACTTAATGATTACAAAGCAGCTACACAATTTTTGTAAAAATATAAAAGCTACAATTTGCTGTCTATACCGTTGCAAAACCTTCGTTGATATTAAGAATCTTTTGCGTTCTTCTGCTTGTACAGTAAATAAGCTCCACATATATATTTTTCAGTAACAGCTGTTTAACTAAACATGCCAGAATGCCTTCGTGTTCTGCGTATCGGTGTAGAAACCGTTCAGAAGATGCCAAGAAGAAAGGCCTCACATTTCACAGGTAAAGTTGTTTAAATCAACACGTGAAGCTTTATTTCCTCTCCTCCATTGTCCCCCGGTTTTTATTCATCGTTATTTTACTTTGTTGACTTAGATCCCAAACTTGCAAGTCAGTGACATCACAAGGGTTGGGCGGTTCTGAGTAAAGTATAACCTCGGTGTTTTCCTACATTTAATTGTGATCGCGATTTTCTCGCACGATTCTCGAGCAATATATTTCACTCTTTATTATTGTTGTTGCTACCATTATTTATGAAGACTGAACAACCAGTATGGTCATTTCTGAAATGGGACAGTCATATCAACTTTGCACAGCATAAAGGACACATTAATGTTTTTTTGTTAACAGATAATTTTTAATAAATGCTAGACGTATAATTTAACCTCGTCGCTCTTTATTTTGAAACCTTCAAATAAATGTTTACCTTGGAGAAATGCAACTCTTGCAAAAGTGCCTTTGACTGTCACTGTTGCAAACGATACGAATTTACAACTACGTTAAATTGCTGTCCAACATTTGAATACCCATGCTGTTTTTGGCTAAAGGTTTCCAGCAAGTGACCCCAAAAGGCTACGCCAGTGGGTTATAAATATGAAGTGGGATAAGTGGATGCCATCGAAACGGTCACTTCTGTGCTCCAGGCATTTCCAGGAGGACTGCTTTGACAGAAGTGGACTAACAGTGCGTCTCACACCTTCGGCTGTGCCAACTATATTCTCCTTCCCTGCTCATCTACAAAAGGTACTTATTAAAATGTTCATGACAAGTTAGGAGCATACAGTATATTGGCTATTTTAAAATCCTTATTGCAATAAAATAAACATTTTTTTAAGCAATTACTTGTCTTTTAGAGTATTTGCCGCATAAAGGTTTTGAATCAGATGAATCAGATTCTTTATATACATATATTTTTTTTGTTATTTCAGAAATCTCTTGGCCGAAAGCCCCCAAAGAGACCAGTAATTACAGCAACACCAACAATGTCTCTTAAAAGCCCATCCATAGGTACTGTTAGTGGAACTACAATGCCTACTATTTTCAGAAAAATGGTTGTCAGTGAGCACAATTATGCAGTTCTGGAGTCATCTCGGCAATTAAAGCAAAAACTGGATATTTTGAATGAGCAGCTGGACATTTATCAAAAAAAGCTGAGTAATGAACGTAAAGAGTCAGCCCGCCTGAAGAAGAAGGCGTGCCACTTAGCTTCAGTTGTGGCTGGCCTTAGGAAACAGAGAAAACAAAGAATTCTTCATCAGACAGCTATAGCTGATTGACCTGCATCACCAATTTGTTTAAAGTGATTGAATTGATGAAGCCGATAAATATTTGCATGCAAAAAATGGCAAGGATCACAAGGATTAAGGAGTAAACATCTGATTTATATTTTGCTTTGGACACAGTATCAGGGATGTCGTGTCCTGATGTGAGTACTGTTTGCCATATGTCCCGTGCCTCTTCTTATGCCGCCTCTGGCACTACACTACATTGAGGCGGCTTTCTTCATGCTACACTCTTAAGGAACCACCACAGTCACCAGCCAGAATACTATTTTGTTTATGCAAAACGGCGTTGTTACGCACACTGAAGCTTCCATGGAAGAAACTAGAGTAAGTTCAACAACTTGAGACTGAAATTTTTCTGCTGTCCTGCTGTCGGATCCTTCACAAATTGTGAAATAGTGACGAAATAGAGTCCAGCACCACTCTGTCTGTGATGACTTCTCCTAATTTGGCCCAGTTGGAGTAGAATAACAAAGGAGAGCGCAGTTTATATGGTTAAATAGTTGGCATTGCATTGTAAGTGGTTGCACAAGATGTGCAAAGTGTGCATGGTGGCAAGGATCTGCGAGAGCTTGCGAGAGCCGTCTCCAGCGAGGCCTTGTCGTGTTCTACTGCCTGCGATGAAGGCAGAGCGAACCCCAAGGTGGTTGAATCCTAGCTCCTCCTCACCCATGTAGCACAGCAGAGGTTCTAATTGGGTCTTTTGCAAGGTGATGCCTGGTGACTGTCACTGACTGAGCATCATAGCCGCTTTTGACCTCAGCAAACGGCTGGAAATATGGTTTCATCCTCAAGCTTTTCTGCTATTGGCTGTGGGACATCCTTTCCCAGGTAAGAGTCAGTGTCCTCAGCCTAGTATACTTATATACTGTGTGTTACTTAATCCGATTGCTTCAGTAAAACACCTAGTTTGGTGAAAATGGGTGCAAATATAATAATATTGTGTGAATTACATTAAATTTGAAATTTAATCGACCGAATAATTCTGCGCCACATTATCATGCTATAGTAATTTGTAATAGTATTTAAACAGCAGGTGGTGCTAATCTTACAGTGGTCCTGATACTGGAGAGGACAAATATTTTAGTGCCTAGTGGGTATGAGAGGCGCTGTAGGGTAAAATTCATAATTCTCACATACATTACCAGACTCTTATTCAAACATTGCCAAACTCAAACACATTCTTCTCACACTCTCAAACTTGCAGGTGTGAGACATTTAGTGTTGGAGTTTGATAGTGTGCATAAGATTTTGATTGAAACAGAAGCCATTTGAATTTTGATTGGCTTAGGGCCTTTTCATTAAAATTCACTGCTTATAACACTCTTAGGAATGTTGTCAGTGCCAAAGCCCTCCCCTACTGTACAAATTTGGGTATTTACGGAAAGCCAGAATGTCTCAGTATGTAGCCCATCTGCTTGAATCACAGCTTGAACTCTGGCTGGTTTTGGTCCTTCAGAAGTTTCTGCAGAGTTTGGGAATTCACCTTATTGCAGCACTCTATGAGTAATTAAGAGTATCACTTGGTTATTACTTTTGTGGGAGTGTTTATTGGGGTGTAGTTTAAGGCTCTAGATGACAGGAAAGGCTTGTTAGCGCTCTTAAAATCGCTTGGAATATTTTAGTTCATAGAGTCGGAATCATATATTATCCCATTAAAGTTATGTAATGATAATTGGTTGCTATACAAACCTGTGATACTCACTACTTGCCCCAAGAAGAGGTTTTCAGCACTGTTCTTCAGCTTATGGGAAAGAGCAAATTTAAGGGGATTGGCTCTAGGGCATTCCGGGTGACCATCCAGACTGACCATTCCGGGTGGCTTCTGTTTCCATCAGACTATGACACTTAATATCAAACCTTTCACATACACTATGACACTGTGTGTAAGACAGTTTGATTGTGTGTGAGAAATATGAATTTTGGGCCAATGACTCAATGGGGACGTAACCAAGTTTGTCTGATGTCTTGCAGGAACCTCCTCCGACGGCGGCATCCTGTTAGACATCTTACTGTTCGGAGCCTCAGCCGGTAGCCAGAAGGGCCTGGAGTGAGCAGAGCACCTGATCCTTTTCAAAAGAAACATTTTCTTACCTCTTTGTATGTACCTATGAGTGTTAAACCTGCACAGAGAAAAACACACGGCTTGTTTTCTATGTTCCTCTGGTATTGTTGAAACCTTAAATATTACAGCTTATCGAATGCTGTGACGTGTCACCAGAAGCGTTCCTGTGATGCTTCTATACCTTTCTTTAGAAACTGCAGACCCCACTGTGAGAACTTCGGGAATTCTGTAGCTCCTAAGAAAATGACTAATAAAATCTCAGGTCATTTGGTTACATATCCGATAGATATTTTGCTTGATTTGTAATTTATTACAATAATTTATTTAGCCAGCGCGTTTATCCAGGAAAACAGGGTCAGCCAGTAAATGAAGCAGTTGAAGTTGAAGACCTTGGTCAAGGGCCCAACTATGACATCAACTCTGCCGACCATGAGATTTGTACCAATGACCTCCTGATCTCAAACATAGCATTGTAAAGAAATAAAGTATAAACAACCCATTTAAATGAGTTATTTTTGAGGTTAAAGTATAGATGTTCTAAAATATTTGTGGATAATGCACTTGTTTTATACACAGATGAGCACAAATGCTGCCACCCTTTCCACACGAAGGGAGTAACATCAACTTGTAACTTATCATGTGAATAGCTCATTAATCGGTCCGGAATATGTTTGATGGTAAGCTGACATTTCGTGCTTGTAGTTGATATGTTGAATGCAAAAGAAATTGAGAGCAACAGAAACCTGGATTACTTACATAAGGGGTCTGACAATGGAGATAAAGCATCTCGGAAATGGCTTGTGGGCTGCTCATGGTCATGCATGGTAAGGACTCGCCAATGGTGCTCTTGGGAGGGAATAACCATGGCTGTTGGGCAGCCAAGACTTATTGATGTGAGAGAGTCCTTCATGCTATGCTCAGTTGCCGGTCATTTCATTCATTGTTTCACTTTTCATTGGTTTGTTTGACAGAGATAATGCAAAGTGACGACATGTCGTTAAATAAGCCAGTTAGCTGTCGTTAGTTCCTTCATGAAAGATTTTCTTACTAAATTTAAATGCGTTCAATTTATTATTTTTTTTTTTTTAAAAAACCCTTTAGTAGGAAAGAGGCAGGTAAAACAGTAAGAAGCTTGGCCCCTGTTTTTCTGGGTTTGCAGTAAGTAGATGTCTAACCTGAACAGTTCTTCCTGAAATACAACATTTACTCTGCAGTGGATGATAAACCAAATTAGGACATTGGGGTATAATTTAGTTAAAATAGCAGTCCCTCACAGTACTTTTGATGCAGCTAATTTTAGGCATATAGTGGAATAATATAGATTTGCTGTGAGATTTCTTGTATGAGCATGAGAGTCTGAAAGCGTGAGTGTCACACCAGATGGGCGAGAGTTGCAACCCTGAAAATATGGAAGAAAAAAAAAAAATCTTCTGTAGGCTGGAGTGCAGCAAGTACTTACTACTCATTTATTGTTCCTCTAACCTGTTCTGTACTTATGATGAGTACTGTTGTTAGATTCTTTGGTAACTGCTTTGCAACAGCATAGGGACCCTGGATATGATGCCAGTATGTCACAGAGCAGGTACACAAGGTACGTCCAGTTTCCTCTGAAACATCAAGCCGCATATCTTTGGATTGCAAGTGGAAAGTCACAAACAGGGGGGAGGTGAGACTCAATCCTCAGACCCTTCAGCCACTAGGAAGCATTGCTGTTCACGATACAGGAGCAATAATGTAGTATAAAGTGGTGTGTGCGGCATGTCCTGTTTAAAATGGAATCTGCAAAGAATAACTGCATATCAAGTTGTACTCAGGTTGTACTCCTGCACGAGTTAAAAGTTCTGCAGTCCGTCTGTCTGCAGACACTTATTTTGTTAACTCAATAAAGCAAAAAGTATGTGGCTGATCTTTTTAAAACGGTGAAACCCACTGTGGCAGAATGAAACTTTATCAGGTTAAGTGCGCTATGCTGTGTTAAATGCTCAAATGACCCATTATTATCATATAGTAAATTTAACTTTTAAATAAATGTGCATGATTTGTGTAGGGTCCTGGAATCCGCTCACAGTGGAAGTGAATGGCCTGCTTTGTAGTGCTTTTGTAAAAACCCTTTTGATGCCTTTCTAATAAACGGGAAGGTCATGCATTTACGTGGAACTGGCTGTGCTGAAGTGACATCACAGGATCTTCAGCTAGATGAGCTCAATATGATCGATCGCTTCCTGCTCCCAACAACTGTTGCCTAATGATATAAGTGTGAGATGTTTAATTGTACTGTGCCCTCCAAGGTCTGTATGAAATGTAACAGAAATAGAATTTGAGGATTATTTATCTATTATCTGCCTGTTTTTTCTGTTACATACATCCTCAGTATTTTTCAGGTTTTAACCATTTTAGACTACGGTATACTAATAAGCATTTGATTTATGTTTATTGACATAAACCAGCATTCATTGCACTCTTGCCATATCTACCCACCCACCTTGCAAACGCATATACCCGGCACAGAGGGGCCCGTCTGCCTAGAGGGTACCCCAGGAAATACCTGGGGTGGCGTGCCAGTCCGTCATGGGGCACAAGCTTACCGTTTTCTAGTGAACAGAAGGAAATAAAATCCTTTATGGCCATTTAAATTTATGCTCTAGCCCATACACTGTAAATGATTTCAGTTTCCCTTGGGAAACCATCCTTCCATAGCAATACCCAACTTGCTGGCTGGTCCGCTAGGACTGTGCTGTTCCTGATGTCCTCACCAACACCCTCCGTGGTGAGAAACGAGAAGTGTGAGGAGAGACGGGCCTTCAGCTCCATCTCTTTTCTCCCTTTGCCTTGATGCAGTGTGGTTGCCCTGACCCTGGAAGATCTTCCTGTAGGATGTGCTGTTCGCCCTTTGCCGTCCATTGTGATCTGTGCTGGGACACAATTTATACAGCTTCGTAGAAAAGAAGAAGCAGTAAATGCACGTATGGACAGTTACAGTTAGGAGCAAAAATATTTGGACAGTGAGGTCAAATGGGTTATTTTTGTTTTTTATTCATATAATGTGTTTCCAGTCCAAACATCAACATAAGGATTAAGTATAGAAAGTCAGCTTTCATTTTGAGGCAATGTTTCCCATCCGATATTAACCATATGTAAAGCATGTCGTTTGCTGTGCATACTCCTCAGAGCATAAGTATTGGAACAAGAGATTGACAGGTGCTTCCGATTGCTCCTGGAGTGCCATGTGCCCCTTAATTCTTAATTCAAAGAGCTGTGAATGTGTCGGGTTGGTTGTAGTCGCTGGGAATTTGAGTGTGAGGTTTCATGTAAAGTTTATAGATGAGATTAAATCTAGAGGGTCAGGATCACGGTGGAAAAGCAAGCAGTTTTGATAATAAGATTAACGGAAACACCACGCAGAACCACAATGGAAGAACTAGGTCTTCCAGAAGCAACAGTCTGGAATGTTCAGACGAAGAATGAGAGCAGTGGGGGGATGTAAGCAATATGTGACGATCAGGCCAGGAAATCTGGAAGATCCAAAGAGAACAAGAAGAAGTCAACAGAGGGCAGGGGTGAACATCTCAGCTGCCACCATTCACAGAAGAATTCAAGAAAAGAAACGCTAAAGCTGCACTGCAGGATCTATCACTACCAATATCAGACTAACTGTAGATGGTAGCAACAGAATGAATTCTGACGTTTCCCTAATGTTGTACATTAACTGCACCTTCATAATTCCTTTATAATGCATTTGTCATCAGCAGCATGCCAGTATACCTTAACATCCTAACATACATTAACCTCTGTAATGTGCATTAATAAACACAATATGATAATATACATTATAATTGTATAATCATGCAATATTTGCACAGGTTATACACAAGTTTTGTTC
This sequence comes from Pollimyrus isidori, assembly GCA_019775955.2. Lineage (NCBI taxonomy): Eukaryota > Metazoa > Chordata > Actinopteri > Osteoglossiformes > Mormyridae > Pollimyrus > Pollimyrus isidori. The sequence continues at coordinate 28,240,792 of JABFDZ020000109.1, forward strand.
AGCATCAATGAACTGTCTGTATATCTATCCTAAAGTGGTCCTGGTTATGTGACGTTTCGGCAGATAAAAGGAGGAATACTGCTCTATATTCCATGTTTAAACCCCTTGTGTCACCACTATAAAAGATATTTCCATCAGTTGTGAGCTGTGTTATATTTTATATTGGATCTTCAGCGCATGCAGTCCAATCACGTTCCACAGTTTTTAGGGTCCCTGACCCTCGTCTCACTGTCTTAAGTGTTTTGCCGACATAAACACGCATATCCTCTGCTCTATGTTCCCTGTCCTTTATGCTTTATTTTGTAATCTGCTGGCCCAGAACTGCAGGCCTGCCCTCAGTTTGCTGGCCTCCAAAAGCCACTTGAGGACAGCATTCAGTAGCAGCAGTTCATGTGTTTCACATTTTTAACTCCCTCCCAGTTCCCTGGCCTGGGCTCCTCTACTGCAATAGAGAGCATGTGGCAACCAGGTTAGCCCAGTCGTGTGATATCAGTGAACTTCACCACGTATTTCAAAATAGAAATTGAGGAATGACTGAGGGAGGGGGCTGGAAGCTCTCCAAATGTTCCTTAACTCTTCTAACGCTGGTCCTAGCACAGGTCAGTGCCCCAAGTCAACCGCAGCAGGTGACACCGCATCTGCACAGGGACAGACATCAGGCACCACATAACAAGGTTTTTGGCGTCTAAGATTAATAGCAGCCCTGTGCTCAAAGATCCCTAGCTAATTTTTCAGTCTTTCAAAATTCACTTTCATATCTTGCATTAAATAACGTACAGGAGTGTCCATTTTCCCTACCTCTCTATTGCACATGGGTTTTATAAATCTCCAACTATGTTTTTACAGCTAGAACTAGATTTGAGAGAAAGAAAGAAAAATAAAACAATATATATGTAAATATATATTTTAAACATCCTGTATCATTTTTCAAATAGTATGGATAATGTTAATAACAAATAGCAATGATTAGTCTTTCACTGTACGTGAGAGAGAAAGGAGATTTCCTTATGTGATTTTGTTTATCAGTGTTATGACCTTGCATTGTGTAGATATTTTTGTTTCTACTTTTCTGTCTGGTGTCCTCCTTGAAAAGCTGTAAAAGGAAAAAACAGTAAAGAAACGGACATGTTTAGTCTTCTGTAATTCCCACTGTGAGAATACAGTGAAATAAACAAAATACACTGTTATGGAAGCAGAACCCGGCACCAAAGTTATGGATTACAGATGTTATAGATTTCACAGATTGCAATTATATTAAAAGGTAAAAGGTCTGATTACTTAATTAATAATTTTCAATAATTTGAACTGCAGCATCTTGAGACCTTACCAACAATAAGTTGTCTGAAGAATTTTTGATCATGGTCATTGTTCCAGTGCCACAGACCAAGTAATTTCTTGGGCAAAGCCTGTTTGAACATAATGAGCCATTTCTCATCAATGGAACATCCATCCATCCATTTTCCAAACCACTTACCCTACTGGGTCGCGGGGTGAACGGGCACGAGGCAGGGAACAACCCCGGATGGGGGGCCAGCCCATCGCAGGGCACACTCACACACTAGTCACACACACATGCACACCTACGGTCAATTTGTCAACTCCAATCAGCCTCAGCATGTTTTTGGACTGTGGAGGGAACCCCACGACGACACAGGGAGAACATGCAATCTCCACACACATGAAACCAGAACCCAGGTCCCAGAGGTGTGAGGCAGCAATGCTAACCACTGCACTACCATGCCGCCCCACGTCACATCCACTTCTCACCAAATCCATGATTAGCACAACCTTCCAAGGTGACTCTCCAAATTTCCTATAAATTGTCCGATTGGGTCCCATAACTGAAAATAGCTTATAACTGGGAAACCATTGGACATAAAAAGATAACATATTGTATGCATAGTCATGGCCAGATGTCCCAACAAATCCAATAATAAAGTTCATCTACTCATCAAACATGGCTGACAACAGCCAATCAAATTTCAGCAGGTTATAATTATCCTTGTATATAACTGAGAATCATGAAATCTGGTGTAATGGTGCAATATTCCTTCCGCCACTCCAGAAAAAAGACACAGGTTGGGCCTATGGTGATGCTGTACTGCCAAAAGTCTGTAGAGGCTCTACATCAGGGGTGTCCAAACTTTTTGCAAGGAGTGCCAAATTTGATAAAGTTAAGATGTCCGGGGGCCACTAGTTCCTTCTGACATTTTTTTAACCACAAAAGTTACATGAAAATACACACTGTTATAA
>JABFDZ020000109.1:28243144-28267876 GCA_019775955.2 Pollimyrus isidori
TGTTTTTTTAATTGCATTACGGACAATAAAGAACTTTATCACAATATTCTAATTTTCTGTGACAGTCCTGTAGTTAAAGGAGGAATTACATTTTAAAGTATTTATTTATTCTGACAGAGCTAGCGGGCCATAAATAACACATTATGAGAACGAAGCTGCGGGCCGTATGAAATCTGGCCGAGGGCCGTGATTGGCCCGCGGGCCGGACTTTGGACACCCCTGCTCTACATACACAATGTGCTTCCATACTTAATGCACATTCATTTTCAGAAATTTTACATGAGCGTTTCATGCGTGGTCAAAGCATCTATTCAGGCCATAGTACTTAGACGCAAATAATTTATTGTTTCTTGCATCCATGTTTTCAGTATTGGTCCTTACGTTTAATCTCTATATGTTCCTAGTTCACCCTGCAGTTATGTGCATTGCTCCTTGTATCTCCTGTGTAGCCCATAGTTCCTAATGTTTCAGTTCTTAGTGCCTATTGATTACTAACGGCCCATTCCTGTCCTTCGTCTAGCCCTTGTTATCTGTGGATATATATACACTATATGGGCAAAAGTATTGGGACACCTGGGCATCACACCTACAGGAACTTATATGACATCCCATTCTAAATACATAGGCACCAATATGGAGTTGGTCCAACCTTTGCAGCTAGGATAGCTGCCATTCTTCTGCAAAGGCTTCCCTCAAGCTTCTGTGTCTGTGGGAAGTTCTGCCCATTAAATCCAGAAGAGCATTTGTGAGGTTAGGCACTGATTTTGGACATGAGGGCCTGGCTCGTAATCTCTGTTCGATGGGGTTGAGGTCAGGGCTATGTGCAGCCCAGTTCTTCCACACCACATTTACCCAACAATGATTTTTGGACCTTGCTTTGTGCACTGAGGCACAGTCATACTGGAACAGAGAAGGGCCAAAATATTCCCACGAAGTTGGAAGCATAGAATTGTCTTGGTATGCTGAAGCATTAAGAATTCTCTATATTTGATACCATTATCCTTCCACCAAACTTTACATTTGGCACAGTGTAGTCAGGCAGGTAATGTTCTCCTGGCATCTGCCAAGGCCAGACAAGTCCATCAGACTTCCAGACTGAGAAGCATGATTCGTCACTCTACAGAACATGCTTTCACTGCTCCAGAGTCCAATGGCAGCATGGTTTATATCACTTCATCCTACACCTGGCATTATGCTTGATGATGTGAGGTCTGGATACAGCTGCCCGGCCATGGAAGCCCATTCCTTTAATGTCCAGGCACACAGTTTTTGTGCTGGAGTTAATGCCAGAGGAAGTTTGGAGCTCTGCAGTTACTGAGTCAACAGAGCGTCGGCAACTTATATACACCATGCGCCTCAGCACTCAGCGACCCCCACTCTGTTACTTTACATGGTGGCTGGGTTTCTGTTGGTCTTTAATGCTGCCACTTAGCAATAATACCACTTACATTTAACCATGGAATATCTAGTAGGGAAGAAGTTGACTTATTGCAAAGGTGGCATGCAGTACCACACTTGAATTCACCGAGCGCTTTAGAAAGACTCATTCTTTCACAAGTGTTTGTAAACTTGCCTGCATGGCGAGGTGCTTGATTTCACTACAAATCCAGACCAAGATTTTGTTTCAACCAACCAGTTGAGTATATAGAGTCACATTCACAGAATACTCAACTGGTTGGTTGAAACAAAATCTTGGTCTGGATTTGTAGTGAAAACTCCACATCTGTTGATTTTATACCCCTGTGGTAATGGGTCTAAATGAAACACCTGAATTCAATGATTAAGAGGTGTGTCCCAATATTCTTGTCTATGTAGTGTATGTACCATCCCTTTCCCTGCTCCCCTGTGGTCATTAGGTGTTGCCTGTAGATATTGGAGTGTGTATGTTTGTGTTTCATGCCCTCGCCCCTCACTGTAAACTCCTTCCCGGTTTGTCAGATAGCCCTGGGTTCTCCTGCTTATCACAGCCCTAGTTAGCCCCAGTGTTGTCTATCTGATTTTGTTTCAGCCACTCATGGTGTTTTTCGTTGTACTGTATCTGTTTGGTGTTTGTTGTTACGAATAAACTTTCTGTGCCTAAACCGCAAATTGGATCATCGTTACCTCATGCCGTGTCAATACAGAAGAAGAATGAGACGATAACTTTCGTTCTTCTTTGTGTTTCCTGTAAGTTCTCATTAGACCTGTCCTGCAGGAAACTATCAGCAGGGGACCAATTTACAGAGGCTTTATGTTCGCCAGAACAAACACACGTGAAACGAATTCTCCAGCTTCTTTCCCCAACTTTATTACCAACAGGCTCTACATCAAAAGCCCTGTAAATCACAATTTGCATCAACACAGCACTAAATGGCTCTCACAAAGAAAAAGTTCATAGTAACTTAATATATCATCATGCACGCTTATGGGAAAATGAGTTCTCCTTAAATATGGAGTACAAAATGACTCGCCTGCCATCCTTCAAATGAAAATAACACTACAACTAAAATTGAGAATACTGTAGAGGCATGTTTAAGAATATCGGCGCGGCTGATTCAGGAAAAGGCAAAAGGGATATGAGTAATCAGTGTAATCTATTGATTAAAACCATATGAATGAACGTTCAGAATCACTAGAGATGTGAAAATAATATTCACTGGGGCTACTGCTATATCTGATTGACACATTGTCCACTCATTATCCCATGGAGTTTAGATATTTTGGATGATGGGAGGATAACCATTTTGTTAAAGACTAACTCCCACTTCGCAATCTTCAAATCTTTTTGCGAACATGTTCTCTTTGTCTGATGGTCAAATGAAAATGTATATTTCTTATTACTTAATATATTTGTGTTTATATTATTTAGCTGTTATCCTTAGTTAACGCAGAATAAAGAACTCACTCAACGGATTTGCACCATTTAAGTTTCAGCTCAATGTACTGTTAATAATCACATCTGCACTGCCTTCAGTATTTGTAAAACATTTTCTTTTCGTTTTTCATTTTAGAATACAGTTTAGTTCAGGTAAACGTCGTTGAAGTAAAACGATGTGACGTGATTAAACACTAATTTTGGAATTACTATATTTCCTATATTTATAAGTGGTTATGCGATAATGTTTAATATGTTATTGCATTTTTACAGTTTACCTTTGCTTAGGAATAATAATCCAGTTGTGTTAATCTGTTTCCTTATGCCTCAAGCACAAATTGAAGGTCATAAAAATGTTTGAAATTACAAATCACTGCTAAATGGGATCAGGCTGCTAAAGGCTGCGTTTCAATCGAATCTGTAGCCACAGACACGAAAACAAAGTGCAATCAAGAAACACGCTCTTTACCATCCACTAGCACACATCTGTGCTGTCTTAGGTACTATTTCAAACCTCCTACGCTGTACATGTGACATAAATCATGTTTGTCTATTACCAGCAAACAAAACACACAAGAGTAGAATTCCAGATGGAACTGATTTCTGTAACCTCCAGCTAAAATGCTCAGTTATTCTCTCTATTGTGTGGGTTATTTAAAAACATCTGTAAGTGAGAATATACCTGAAGTAATTTGGGTCTATTGCTCCATCTTCTAAGTGCTTATCCTGGCCGGTGTCTTGAAGAGGGTTTGGGCATCGCTAGGGGTAGAGAGCGTAAGGCTGGACTACAGCCTGGTAGGATGCTGTTTCTTTGCCAGCCGCAAACAGGGCATTATCCTGTAAGCCTAACTGCATGCCTTTGGGCTGTGGGTAGAACACAGGGAGACCACGCAAACTCTACATATGTACACTGTCAGAAAAAAGAGTACCAATATCTACCTTTGCTTGTCGCTGGGGGCTGTACCCTTAAGGATCTGCCTGTTGTAACCAGACTGTAGGTACTGTAGTATACCTTTTAAGATATAGAAATAGACACTTTGTGGGACATTAAGTACATTGTTTGTACCTTGGGGATGTTCTTGGGGATGTTCTATGTTTAAAAAGCATAGTTACCAACATCTATAGGGTACAATTGGCAGACCCTTCAGGGCCCTGGTGACAAGCAACGTTAGAGACTGTTACTGTTTTTTTCTGACAGTGACAAGTAAAGGTACAAACATGGAGCACAGAAACACCAACCTTGGAGATGTCTGTCACTGTTCAACCCTGAAATAAAATGTCTATAATTTGTATAGATTATTTATGTAATTCTACAATACAAGTATTATATCAAGAAAATATTAATATTGATTTCCATTTAAACATTTTCCTTTACTGAACTTGTTATTATTTAATAATAACCTGATTATCCGGCAAACATTTAGTTTTGGATATGTAAATAGCAGCTTCTTGGGTTTTTTAAAAGGTATTTGGAAATTTAAGGCACAAAACGTCTAATTCTCGCCATGACTTTAAATCAAAGGCAGATTTTCCATTGACGACAAACATTTGACCAGCCTCTCGGTGCTTCTGGCCAATCGCAGCGCTCAGAGAGGACGAGCCTTCAGCGGTCGTCTCTTGCTTTTACTCTTATAACACACCAACAGTCATGTGATGGCAATATAGTACTACTACAGTAGGCAGCAAAATCCGAGAAGCGTCGCCTGGCATTGCAATGAGAAGCTTCTTTCAAGGGCAAATTAAAAGCACCTACCTACAGTTTATATTTTTTAATCGGGGAGGGGGAAAGATATACATTGGAATATAGGAATCTGTGCTTTTAAAATCTGAAATAAGGTAAGATTAGATGTTTTTCTCGATCGTGTGATTGTAAAGTGGCGTTTCTTCACTACAGCATACTGAATGCTGGAGACAAAACATGTTTACATTGAATGATGGCAGCAGAGGTACCCTCACTGAAACATAAGGAAGCGAAATATCCACATCCGTACTTTTGATATAAGCATGTGGCACTGCACGGAACGTTAAATTAACAGAATTAATATTACTATAGTAGAAATTAATTATGAATAAATTACAATATATCACTTCTGTGATAACATTTAATGTTTTATTTGCAATTGCTGTTGTTGTATTTTATATATTAAATTAGAATCCAAGTATTATATTTATACGTGCGCGGTGACCATGACCGCGGTTTTATCAGCAGCGTTTACTTAACCAAGAAGAAGATCTTTTGGAGATCATTTGCATCGTTTTACTCTTTAGCTCAACGGAAATCATGCTAGTTTTAATATCGAAATTAATTAACAGATAACACGGTCTATGACGCCCTATGTTAATAATATTGCAATCGCTTGCTATTTCTCGGGTTACTGTCGGGCACTGTAAATTAGTGTGGCTTGTATAGGGGGCGCACAGACAACCATACTTCAAATGTGAAAAGTACACTCACTCTTACACACACACACACGCAATAATTTATGGTTTCTCGGTCTGGGTTACACTGACGGGAATTACAGGGCGTGCAAAAGCCTAACAGATCTTAAGGGACGATTAGTATTTCAAAAGAAATTCTTGAATAATAGTATGACGCAAGTTATAGACAGATGAATATAATATTTTAATATACCGACATTTCAGATTGAAATCCATATTGCAACTAAGAGATTAATGATCGTGAACTTAGTGAGACATTATTTTGGACAGTATTTCAAGAGCCCACTTTTTCGTTACAAGTGAACTTGGCGATGACGAACACAGAATGCAACTTTGCAGATGGCTGATGCGTGTCTATGAAATGATTTTTAAACGGTTTTAGACTTTTTAATATATAGTAAGTATTAGCTAATATATATTGTTGTGTGCGAACATTTGCTTTCCTTTTTATCTATCATTTTCACAGAACTAACATATGTGTGTCTACATTAATCTTTGCAATCGTTTTTTTTTCAGAAAGGGGAGGAAGGGGAAGTTATTCACAGAGTTCACCATACACCTGAATTTGAAAAGAAAGACTCTAAAATTCTTGTCTTTTGGACCAGGAATGGTGGATCACTTGGTAGCGTGTGAGGAGACCTTTTTGTCTTGCACAGGCTCCCCGTCAGCACACCATCCGGCGGACATGGTGACCGACGCTGGAAGCTACCAGGTGCTTCCCTCTCCGTTCTCTGAGGATGACTTGAGCGACTCGTCCAGTCCGCGCTCCTGCTCCAGCCCCGAGTCTCAGGTGCTCAGCTCCAGCTACGGCAGCAGCTCCAGTGTTGAGAGCCAGGACAGCATCCTTGACTTCCTGCTCTCCCAGGCCTCCTTGGATGGTGCATCAGCAGCCCCCATCTGTGATGTCCTTTGGGGGTCCCGGAAAGACTCGTCACCGCAGCCTGTGAAAGAGGAGAGCTTTGACTTCCCCATCTTTGCGGCCGAGATGGAGGCCCAGGCTGGGCTTTTCCAGCCCACCCTTGAGGAGATTGAGGAGTTCCTTGAGGAAAATATGGAGGTAGTAGCCTTGAAGCAGGAGGTGGGTGAAGGGACAACCTTGGAGATGTGCGGACAGAGGTCAGCAGTGTCTGATGGTGACACTCAACTCACAGACCAAACAGTGCATAGCACTGGTGTTGTTGTCATTGCAGGAACCAAAAGCACACAGTCAGTGCCTAGCATAAACTCAAGCTCCTCAAATGGGATTACAAAGCAGGTGGCTTCAAGCAAACCCCTAGACACTAGTGGGGTTCCCGTCATCCTGCAGATTCAGCCTGTCCAGATCAAACAAGAACAGAATGCTCTTCCAGCCACACCAGACGTTAAAATCACCCAGCTGCTGGTCAACATTCATGGCCAAACCTTTGCCTTGGTCCCACAGGTGGTCCCGTCCACTAGCCCCAGCATGTCCTCCAAGTTTGTCCGCATCGCTCCGGTCCCAATTGCTGCCAAGCCCGTTGGCCTTGGGGAGGGTGGTGCCGGGAGCCAGACACTGGGCCTGTTTGCAGGCAATCAGAAATTCCAGAAGAATCCTGTTGCGGACCTCATCAAAATGCACAAATGCACTTTCCCGGGATGTACCAAGATGTACACCAAGAGCAGCCACCTGAAGGCCCACCTGAGGAGGCACACAGGAGAGAAGCCCTTCGCCTGCACCTGGCCTGGCTGTGGATGGAGGTAATCCTAGATAAGCAAGTATATCTGTTGTTTCCAAAGTAAAGCTCCAGGGTTCACAGGTTCCTCTGTTGTCTGATTGCAGAGATTGTTACAGAGTTAGGTTTCCACCCTCTTGACATTATTGTACATCTATGGTGCTTTTTTTTGAAGAAGAAGCTAATTCACTGTTACTTCCCAGAATAGCAGATGCTATAAGTAGGATCTTAGAGAATCCTACAAATGAAATGTTAAGATATGCTTAAGAAAATTCTGTAATTCTGTAATGTTTGATATTGACAAATATGATCAGGAGTTCAATGAGCCCCAATTTCCAGTCTCACACGTGTTCTTGCAGTGGGAAGGTTATTTTATTTTGTCTCCAACTTGTTTATCACAGCTGGTTAATAGGGGGTTGTAGTTGAAGTTTTCATATGTTGCTCTTTTTCAGCCCCATTAAATTTAGCAGTAATTTTATAGTTCCTCGTGTTCTCATTTTTTCCCTTGTCTGTTTTTCTTTTATCTTCTTTTATCATAAGATAAGATATCACCTTTGATGTGAGGGCTGACTTTGCCCCATGCTGACTGCCTGCTTGCAGTCGGCCTAGATTAAGGCTTTTGCTTTTTCAAATGGTGACTCATTTTCACTGGGGTTGATTTTACAGCTCAGCGTTTACCATTATCATTGAGCATCATCGCCTTTTGTAATCCCATTGTTATTCTGTTTCCATACGTCATATGTGCTGTTGACCAAATGTTATACCTTTGAAGCTATGTAGATTGTAAACCTCTATGCTTCTAGCCTAGCTTCTCCTTTATACCTCTCTATTAGTAAACTCCTTTTATCAGTGACCTGGTTTAGCTGCTGAAGCTATAACATGAGGCGCAAAGAATGCTTCTAAGTCCAGTTTCTGAAGTTGTCCTATTCCAGCAAATGGAAGCATGGATGGAGAATGCAGCACCTTGTCTGCTATCCGAACGTTGTGTTTTCCGTTACTGATTCTATTGGCTTTCGTTGGCAAATAAGAAAACAACGTCGTCCAGCCGCTGAATTCCACGTGGTTCGTTCGGTGTCTTCTGGCATGAGCCCTGGGGGGTTAAGTGGGTGTCCCAGGCTGCTCTGTATGATTCTGAGGGTCTGTAGTGGACTGTGCGCCACACGGCCTCGTGACAGCAGCCTTGCACGCCCTCCTCACAGCTGCTGCGTGTGCATTTGGAGCTCCAGCTTTCGTAAAAATTCTGATCTGCCGTATTCAGCCCGCTGGAAGTGGAGCAGCTGTCATGTTGATTTGCAGCACCGAAATGAATGCTTGAGATATTTCTGGTTTTTTTAAATATCATCCTGACTGGACTGTGATTGCTTCCGCTGTAATTTTAAGTCAGCGTAACGCAACATGTGCCTCAAAGCTAGAGATCCTGTTTGAGTTGTGTTGACTAGACTTGTGGTCCCTGGCTTCCTTCTGCTGAGAGATGACAGCTGTGCAGTGTTCATAACACAGTCCGCCATTTATCCCAGATGTGTATACATGCATGATACTAGCATGATTTTTCTGGGCTAAAGTTTTTGACGTGCAAATACTGGGAGTGCTTGCCGTGATCCATTGGTTCCTGGCAGCTGGTTTTATATCTTCTGGTCTCGATTACAGGGCAGCGATGGGAACAAACTGGGAATCATACTTGGCCGAGGCCCCTCAACAAAGCCAGCTCAGTTGTGTGTTTATGATGTAGCATGTTCCTTAAGGATGTGCATGCATTGTAACATTGAGATTGCTGGCTTCCTGTAACACCACTGCAAAAACCTGAATCTCTCCTAGAAGAGCATGCAGTTGTTATTTTGCAGCAAAGATCATTAGTTTATTAAACAGTAGTAAAACCATTGATATAGCATTTAATACTGTAAGTATTGGTGATGCCAGAGTATCTTGTGCGTAAAAGACTTTGCTTTTGGCATAAATATGCTGGAATTATAAGATACTAGATACTGTTGATATTAATAGCTAAGCAATTTCAGGATTTAAACCTTTAAAACAAATAATAATTACATAACAATTTGTAACATAACTAAGGCAGGTGGCTAACTTTGATCCAGAAGTTAGCGTCCAATTTGTATTGCATATTATTCATTTTGAATGTATATTATTGAATATGAGAATTTTTGTGTGTATCTACAGTATCTGTCTGTCTGCCTATTTACCTTCTCAGCCACAAACAAAACTTGCTGGATCTTTAATGAGCCAATGGTAAAGGTGCTGGGAGCTGTTTTGGTTTAGTACATAAGCGCTCACTCTTAGAAACTGCCTCTAAAGTGTAAAGAGGAAACAAAAGTTTCCCAGTGAATAGTTGCCACGGCAGCGTCCACTGGCACCTTTAGCTTGAAGTGCTTCAGAGGGATTGAGCTGGAGTTTCTTATCTGAGCCATCCAGACTCCATATAAAGTTCTTCATATAAAGAAAACAGAAATAGTTAAAACCACAGTTAGCTGTGATATTGTAGTTTGTTAATAGTTGATTTCTGTTTTTTACGCGGTAATCGGGGTGCATGCTCGGATCGTCTCAGAATGGTGTCTCAGGAAGCACCGCTCGGCAGATCCGTCACGTGAGGAGAATGTTGAATAGGCTCGACTTTGGACGGTGCCAACTGGCAACAGAGCTGTGTTCTAGAGAGCCATTTTCTCCAGAACCCATTTAAACATGCTGTTTAAACAACTGTTTTTGAGCTTGCAGCTACAGGGCGCTAAACATACGGCACTGTAGTTAATTTACCTGACATATGAGTTAGTTATAGACTCTGGGCCTATGAAAACATGCTACAGTACAGGTCCAAGAGATTCCCCGTGTTTCTTGAAAATGATGGACTGAAACTTCTTTTGTGCAAAATTTATTTCCGTGCAGTGTATTCAGTGTACGGATGGAATGCAGGAGTTGATTTTCATAATGATGTGTGCTATTTAACTCGGTTAAGACAGCAGTGTCTCCCATCTGCATATTTGTCTGTCTGGTTTTCCACACAGCTGCACTTCTGCAGTTCTTTCCCTCCAGTCTTAGGCCAAAAAATATCTGGTGCTACCTGTTCTCCTAAAATCATTTCACTTTCAGCACAGGCATCTAATTTTAAGCATCTGTTTCCTCCTGTTAGCATTGTTTCCACATGTATTTTATTATTGGTCTTTAATTAGTTTATAGTATTTGTGAACCTGTGGATCTTTACTCTTAACTTGCCTTGTCCAGATGATGTGAGCTCAAATTCAGCTTAAATTATTTCATTGTGTGCATTCAGCTGTTTTCTAACAGTTTCTAAAGATAAATTATCTTCTGTTCTGGCCTTGGGCTCCCTGTCTGCTTGTGTTAACTTCAGTTTGGCCTTTGTCTGCAGGTTTGATGAGGTTGTGTTACAGACATCGCTCTAGCCTGAGTGCCGTGAAGGAGCAGTTTTTGTGTAGCAGAGACCTATCACTGAAATGCACTGAAATCTGTCTCTCACTATTTCAACTCTGATTTATAAGAGAAAAGAATTATGGCTGAGTTCTGCTTCACTTGACAATTTTAACTAAATTGAACCCCGATGAGTATGGGTGGTATTAAAAGCTAAAGGTGACTTTCTGCTATTAGTCTGGTCAAATATGTAGGAGTGGGGTTTGATTTACAAAGTACCGTTCGTGGGGTCTCTGGTTTGGTACGTAACCCGCTTGTTCTCTCTCTTGAGACGTGTGTCCTTCAGTTTTTTTTCTGCAACCCTTTCCTTTGTGTGTCTCTTGGAATCCCATTGTGTTTGTGTATGTTCCTCAGGTTCTTCATGTTCCTCATGGTGTCTCTGTACCTGCCTCACAGGTTCTCACGTTCGGATGAGTTATCCCGACATCGTCGCTCCCACTCTGGCCTGAAGCCCTATCAGTGCCCCGCTTGTGACAAGAAGTTTGCCCGCAGTGACCACCTGTCCAAACACATCAAAGTCCACCGATTTCCACGAGGCAGTCGGACAGTGCGCGCCACCAACCGACCCCCGGGACCCCCCATGGACTGAGCGAGATATGATTGTGTGTATGTTGGAGTGTGGATGTATGTTGAGATAGCTCAGTAATGATACTGTCATAATTTATTGTTTGAGGCAAAAAAAAAAATAAAAAAAATCAGAGAATGCAAAAACACAAACTGTAACTTGATATTACATCTGTATGGATGTTCATAATGTCTTGGATTTTTGTATTACGTCTTTTGCTTCCTATACAAAATTTAAATTAAAAAAAGATCAACAGTATATTATTCAAAATTTTGTTTTTTTGTACTTTGAGGTCTGATTTATTGATATATCTGCCTTACGAGTTGCATGAACAGTAACAAAAGCATCAACATTCCTTGTATTATGTAATGATGCCGATCGATAGCTGTGGATTTTCAGTTGTTACCTAAACCCTTAAAAGAACACCAAGACACATGTGAAAATTTGAACTACTGATTAACACCAGGATCATGTCAGGATAAGCTACAAGTAAACTCAGAGATGTTCATTTTTATGATGAAGCATCATTATGAGAAACGAAAACTGTGATCCACTCAGCATTTGTAAAGAAGTAGTCCAGGTGACCAACAATGAACCAAGATGAAAAGCAAAATGCACATGTATGATTGTGAGATTTTGTGTGTGGACTAGCTGCCCTTTTAATCAGTATTGAAATATTTGTTTTCATTTTGTATTTTAATAAGCCACTGGTTTTATTATTTTTTTGTGCTTACGGTTAAAGTCAGTGCTTATTAAGGCCAATATACTTTTAATATCAAAATGTCATATACATACTTGGCCTTACCAGATTAAACATGCTTAATGGGGCCAAATACTTAGTTGAGGTATTTCTGGTAGCCAGGATCTTTGAGGGCAAAGAAAAATACCGTCAGTACGATGGCGCACAAAAAAAGTAGTATTATTCTGACCTGTGAAGCAGCTGAAGCCACAGGATTCGAAGTCTCTTTATTGCTGAAACAAAACCTGCCTCAAGTCATCAAAAACAGGAGAGTGAAACAGCCGCCCTGGCGCTGGAGCGATGCCGTGGCTCAGCTGCTGCTTTCGGCTCCGTGATTTTGGTGTCACTTGTACACAAGAAAACTGGAAGTGCACGGTGCTAAACTTCCGTCGAACAGCCCAGCCCGATGGGCAACGTGGAGAGATGTTGGGCGTCTGTCGAATGTGTCACCTGGGGCCAGCCTCGTTCCCCGACTACCTTGCATGTCTTTCATCATTTGACACTGAGATCAGGGCAGGGAGCAGGCCTGGACAGGGAGTGTGTATCCAGGAAGGCGGTGTCCACGGCGGGAGATGGTTCTGAGCATTCCTCTGTGCCCTTAAGCCGAATAGGGTCGGCCTGTATGCCATGGAAATGCAGCAGCAGTCGTGACTGGTTAATGTGCTGGTGTTTAGAAGACAATGCATTCCTCCCATCTGAATGAAACGTTTGTTATATAACAGGTGTGTGTCACAACCAATGAATGTATGTAAATAGGCAGACATGTAATGTAGCTGCATTCATGTGAATCAGAAGATCCTTCCAGTAACACCATAAGTCTGTGACCTTGTATATTTCTGGTAGAAAGCTGTATACAAGTGTATATAACGACAATTCATTATATATAAATATATATTATATATTTTTTTCCTTGTTCTTCATAAGAGGCATTTACAAATAAAAACGAAAAAAATAGTTTTGTGTGCAATGGTTGTTTTTTATTATTATTATTATTATTTTGATCGAATATGTATCAATTTCTTTGCCTGTTCAGTCCATTTAAGATTCACTTAGGACTTCATTATAATTTTTCCAAAAAAGAATTGTGTCAGTATGATAAAATTCAGGAGTCTGCAGCACAACCAACTTTAACTGCTGGCTAGCCCTTCTCAGGTTGTTTTTTGGTTATTTGTATAGAAGAGACGGCTACAAACCATATTTAGTGCAGTTGCATGCCTTTCGGCTGTTTGTTTGTTTTATCACATAGCACATACTGCCGTGAATGGTGGGATGTGCACACGTCACATGGCAGACGTTTGCCCCCATGACTCTTCCTTATTCAATGAAGTGCCGCCCCTAGCAGTAAGTCACCCTAGCCTTACAACTCCTCAGACCTTAGCGGTCGACCGCCGCTGTCATTCCTGAGGCCTCTGAGTTATGCCACCTGAGGACAGCATTCCGGTGTATAAGTTGGTGCTTGGGGCCTGACAGCTCAGATTTACACACCTGCACCTCGTGGGCTGGGAGGGATAGAAGCTACTCTGAAACATGGGAGGACTTAACGCAAGCCAGCTGTCCAGGGGCCCTGTGGTATAAAATCTGCAAAGTCTTCCATGGAGGAGAAAGGAGAAAGGATCCGATAATAGTTAACACCAAGGTGTAATCCAGTGATCTAAGGATCTTACATCCGACAAGTAATCCGGCTAAGCAAGAAATTCACCTACATGACACAGGCCCCTTTTTCTCTGCTTAGTTTAGGGTACCCCAGTTTGAATAGACTTTGTGCATTTACATTTAGCTCCAACTATCTTAAATCCAACATGTTATCTGGCTGACCAAGAAGAAATCCTGCCTATAGCTGTTTTTTCTAGGCTCTGATAGACAAAGCTGTAGACCAATAAAGAGCTGAGACCATCCTTCCTAGTTTTGGGTAAACGGCACCATGGTTGTAGTCCCCAAGCGGCTTCACTGAGACTAAAATGTCAGCATGGGCCAGATGCGAAGTAGGGCTTCTCTGACAAAAACGCTTATGTTTTGGAAATGGAATATCGTAGAAAGAAAGTTTCACTACAGATTTATTCCAGACACTCTACAGAATTCAGCCATTCTCAATTAGGTAAATCCTAAATATCCTTAGCTACTCAATCTAGCCCAGGACCATTCAACTCAGGCCCTCGATTCCAAATCCAGGCCTTGTTTTCAGTTCTCCCAGGTAGTTAGTTTAATAATTACTGATTCTGATTGGTCAGAGGCTTCACACCTGGCTCACAGGTGAAGAAAGACTGGAAAACCAGCAGGGCTCAGCCCTTGAGGACCATGAGTTGAATAGCCCTGATCTAGACTGACAGATGCAACTTCAGTGTTAAAACAGGTTAAAAATTTTATATTTCTTGATATTTTTAAGGGTTTCAGAGCCAAAAACCGAAGCTAAGCTAAATTCATGTAATAACAGTTAGCAGCTACTGGTTATCATTAGCTTCTGCTATTTTTTTTAGTAATTAGGCTGTTATGGTTAACAAATTAGCGGTAATCAAAGCTAACTTCTTGGTTATCTGTGCCCACCATTGATTTCTGTCATTAGTAAAAGTTGTAACTGTACAGTGTTTGCCACAGAATGTGTGTGTTTTGTTAGTGAACTAAATTAATCTGAATACACATGATTTCCTCTGTGAGTAAGTTTTTAATCAGGTCAAAGCTATGACTAACTTCCATAATTCTTCTCTCTACAGAGATACCGCTCAAGAGAACAATACACTTCATGTCATCAGCTATTAGCTGTGGAGCAGGAGTGAGTGTAGAACTAATGTTGGTTTTTAAAAGCAGCACCCTGAGGGTCAATAAAAAGCTTATTGATCAAAGCTTCTGGCATTTATCCAAGTACATCCAAACCTGTACTTTTAGATGCCATTTTATCAATGAATGATACTAGATTCCCTTTCACATACAATGTGATGTAACTTGAGTCATTTCCCAAAGAAACTGCCACTAACCAGTTTGACAGAACATGAAACATCTTCTTCTGTCTATGAAATACTATAACAAAAGGACCTGTGGTTTATGGACAAACTACACCCAGGAGGCTTTGGGTATGATCAAATTTATCTTAGAATTACAAAGGCAGTAGCGCAGTAATTAGTCTTGAAAACCCAAAGTGACTAATCAACACACCCATTGCCTTCATATTTACATTTCTTGTGAGTACATTTCTTGTGAGGAGTAAGTATGAATAGGGTAGTAACAGTGATGATGTCATGAGTGAGGTATGAATAGGGTAGTAACAGTGATGATGTCAACAGTGAGATATGAATAGGGTAGTAACAGTGATGATGTCAACAGTGAGATATGAATAGGGTAGTAACAGTGATGATGTCAGGAGTGAGATATGAATAGGGTAGTAACAGTGATGATGTCAGGAGTGAGTATGAATAGGGTAGTAACAGTGATGATGTCAGGAGTGAGATATGAATAGGGTAGTAACAGTGATGATGTCAACAGTGAGATATGAATAGGGTAGTAACAGTGATGATGTCAGGAGTGAGATATGAATAGGGTAGTAACAGTGATGATGTCAGGAGTGAGATATGAATAGGGTAGTCACAGTGGTGAGATAGAGATTTAGCATAAATATCAGCAGCACCTGAAAACCAATAACGATAAGCACTAAGTTGTAACTAAGGTAATATATGAGAATTAACAATGTGATTGAAAGATTAATCATCCTCCATCATCACAGCTCAGAAATATAATTAGGTTTAAAAAATAGTAAGAAACAAAATGGAAAATATCTCTATTATCTATCTACCAGGCTTTAATGGTTTCTGTTAGACATTAAGAATTGTTGTTTTTTGTTTTTCTTTAAAAAAAAAAAGAGTGTTATGCCATGTGCGACTGGAGCCATTCAGTCATTCTGTTAGCATTTAATGAATTGCACACTGGTTTCCCTGACAACTGTTGAACACTGAAGTCCAATAAGAAAAAAAATCTTCCTTGACTGCCATTCTAATTTCCAGTTATTGCTCCTGAAAGTTGACCAGGAGAGGAACACAGAGGAAGGGTGATCACCGTGTGGGTCTCCTGGTCAAAGAGTTGCTTCTGTGGCCCCTGGAGAGTCTTGAATTGGTTAATACAAGAGAACGTGCTGCTGAAGTTTCCTAAGATACCTTCATTCATTTTCCAATCGTGTAGTATATGCATTTTTTGTTGATTAAATTATTAACTGACACATGCTGTCTACGTCACTGAAACAGCAACCATATATGCATTTCCATCTCTGTAGTACAGGTTTGTAAATATGCAACAAAAGCATAACAAAACCACTATATTCACGTGCATGTGGATTTGGTGATATAATCCAGGTTCAACATACAGTACATCCGAACGGAAGGAACAGGGATAACTACTCTGAACCTGAAGTAGCAGGCTCAGGACCGTTCTGTAGACTGAGCCTTGAGTACGGCTCAGGGCTTCATGTCATCGTTGTGGGATCATGGGCCTCACCACTCTGGATTCTTGTTTCCCATTTTGTGAGGCTGGGTTTATGGCCTCTGCTGTCATGTCTCGGGTTTCATAGTCTTCTGTGTTTGCAGTCTTGATAAACCAGAATTCTTTTTTATCGTGTCTCAGTTCCTGGTTTGCCGATACTCTGCTAACACTACAACTCCTCTACCAGTCCTTTGATTTCCGGTGGGTTTCAGGACTGTCTAATGGTCTCAACCACCACTGCTCAGAAAACCTGCCACTGTGGACGGTCTGGTCTCTTTTAGAGTGCTGTTTCTGAAACATACAATCAGTAAGTAAACTGAACCTGACTTCTACCACGTGACACAGTATGCTTGTATACAGTCTATGCACTGTCAGAAAAAAAAGGGTCCAGCCAAGGTACAGTTACTGTAGCTACAGCTACAGTAGAACTGACAGGCCCTTGAGTACACAGCCCCAATGACAAGTAACTGTACCCTCAAATGTACAAATTGGTACTTTTTTCTTACAGTGTGATTCACTTTTCTCAATTAATGTTGAAGCAACTGAGTTTAGTATCAGGCATCAGACTATTACCTAATTCTTACCATAAAAGCCTTGGTGGATTTAAGAATTACGACATACAACAAATGAAGACTTATGTTTCCCCTGGGCTGTCATCTGCTTCCTTTTTTATCAGGAAAGTAAAATCATCTGTACACACAACATTTTTGGGTGCTAAAGTGTATCTCAGCCACTTGCTTCTTACCACGAGATGACTAACCTGGACATTTTTATTTGCTGATATTTATCGCTGTTTTGCCAATTCCAAGAGGCTATTTGCATACTTCGGTATATAATTGCGATAATCCAGTTTTAATGCTGATGTGTAAAATAATTAGGATGCGAGTCAACCACCTTCAGAATGTCTGCTTGGCTGCCTGGCTCACTACAGCCTTCTCTTCCATGCTGGCGTGATTGACATGAATGCAGGAGCATTGTCTCACGCGCATAAGGCCATTATCCACAGCAATCACACTCACTCTGCCTTTTGTGTTTCCTGCCAGGTATTGGTGGTAGATAAATGTAAAATCCATAGATATTTTGTGGTCTCTTTGCGGGGTAAGTGGATGAAAAGAGCTGCACTTATGGATTTTATTTTGCTTGACCAGTAATTGGTTCGGTAACGTTTTCTTTGAAGCATAGAATGATTATTGACGATATTTTTATTATCTTTTTTCTCTAGTACTATAAATTGTTCGACAACATCTGTAAGACATTGGACTTGTCTCTCACATTGCTTCTTTTCTCTGGTTCGGTGTTTCATAAAAATAAAATTGATGACAGTCCCCCCAGAACTGTCCAGTACAAACAGACCTCAAAATTTAGGCACATTTTTTATTTTTTAATGCTTTCCTTATGCAGTGCTACTTTTTGTTTTGGTTGTATGATGCATTTGATCTTAGTTTTAGTCAGGCCTGTGGCAACGTCAGGATGGCACACCTTTTAGCAACATTTGAAACCTTAACAGCTCAACCATGATTGATAAGTTATATGTCAGATCAAATAGCTCCTTCACAATGACCAGGGTATAATTGCATGGAAAAAAAAGGAGGGGCAACAAACAATGCAGGCAGAACAAAGGCCTTGAATTTGAAAGATCCCCATTGTCAGTTCATACACCAGTGGATACCAGACTATCTTCTGGGAAACAGCCTTTGAAGGAAACCCTGCCCTGTGTGAATTAAGCCATTCATTCTCCTTCTGTGGGACTGAAAATTAACACAAACTTTGGCATCCATCTAGGAAGATTTAGTGCTTATGTCCCTGTGTAACACCAGACCTCCAATTCAGAGAAATGCAGTCCAGCACAAGATGTCAGCAAAGATTTTAGCAGTCATATTGGTAGATTTACAGCCAAAATTGTGACCTATTGTGGAAAATAGGACATTCATTAAATGGTCTGCAAGTTAGATTTTAGCAAGCTGCTTATGATCTCGAGTTAGGTCGTTCCTGTCTAGTTCTTGGGATTGGATGGTTAGGCTTAAATTCTAGGCCTTGCCCCTTTAAGGAAGGCTTAAAGGTCAAATTCATAATAACAATAACAAAAAAGCCACAACAAGAGTCAGAAAGACCCTAGCAGCAATACTTGTCATGAAATTCAGCCAAAGCAATCTTATTTAAAAATACATGAGATGTATAGATGCCTAAATAGATTGTTTAGTATAACCTTTTGCAAGACCTAAATGTGCATTATCAATTATTTAAGTGGCATCCACTCTTTAACTCACTGTATAGTCAGTGTCCATTTTACATCCAAGTAAACAGTTACAATAAAAGGTTAGTTTGGATTATTTTATTGATATTATTATTTTATTGTAATGGGAAAATTTGGAAAACCAAAGACACGTGTAGTCATATTCAGTCGTAGCTGTCCATGTGTCTGTTGGAGATCGGCTCTTAACAGGCTGATTGGTGGGGTACGGGAGACCTGGTACACCCTCTAACTCTTTTGGAGTACAGGAGAGTCCTGGCACTGCTCTCCCTAGCTGGGTTAAATTTCCTGATTCAGCCAGTCTCGTCAGACCGTCCTTGTTATGCAATCATTCCTTGAAGCCAAGTTCAAAATCAGACCATGTAACATTGCACGACCTGGTGACATATGCTTCAGACTATACACAAATGACGGTACTGTGAAATCTCTAGTCTGCAGCGTCAGCTGTTTTTCCAGTGGGTGTGTGTATATTTGTGCTTCTTTGGGAAAGAGTATACGTCCTCAAGCAGGCTTCTGGTGACAGAGGTTAATAAATACCCATTATTTTGCATTCCGTATTCTGGTTCCCATTTCGCCGTACCAAAGTTCAAGCATTTGGTAGTCAAACGCAGTTCACTGCAGTTTCAGTACCAAAACGATCATTCATGTGGTACAAGCATACAGTTCCAGTTCCACTGTTCTCTTCATTTTATAATATTTATGAAGATGTCAAAAAATACCATATAAAATACCATATATGGAATTATGCACTGACCAACAAAGGATTAAACAATAAAGAATTAACTTGGGGTGCAGCTCTGTGGGTTGAGACTCGGAAGATTGTCGGTTCAAATCCCATGGTCAGCAGAGTGATCCCACCAAGCGGCCTGTGAGCAAGGCCATTAACCCTTATTGCTTCATGGGTTGGCTGATGCGACTTCTTCCTCTACACCAGTTCCATGAGGTGGCCTCCTGGGATGCCTTGCCAGGTGTCCAGAAAGAGTCCCACATATATGCTGAGCTCTCATTGGCTGCTTTTCCTTCACTCTCTGGTCAATCTCCTCCAAAACCTTTTCTACTGTGTTTAGGTCAGGTGACCGGGTCATGTGACGTGACATTATCACTTTCCTTTGTAGGAGGCTTGTCGTGTGTAAACTTTTGACTGGTTCTGTACATGGTGTTACAACCTAGTGAATATTCTCAGACATGTAATATGGAATTAAATGGGGTTTTTTTTGCACAAAATACTGGAAATACTGGAGATGAATGGAAGTGGTTAATCTTTAGTAGTATCAATTTTACTGACGAAACACAGAAGAAACACACACCCTACATATTAAGATCATACTGAAATATTCAAAGCTAAGAAGAGAAAGGAGAAAGGAGCAAGAGAACCTTGTTAGACTATATAAAATTGATGTTTTCACATTTTTAAGTGCTTTGGACATGAAGGGAAAACTAGCATGTGTTTCTGGTAGACAGACTTTCACGTTTTATGTGGATTATGGACTTGTGGAATATCAGCAACATGTGTTTCATTATGTACTGAATTATATATGCATACCAGGAGAAGTGCGTAAAAATGTTCCATTCTTAGTGAATCTTGGTGCAACCTGGGAACAGTTTGTTTTCTACTTTCTTTTATTTTATCCTCCAGTTCCTCTGACTCAGATCTGCTGTGATCATTTGTGCTGTTGCAGCTTCCATTAATTTTTTATCATTGTGCTGCATGGTTACAAACAAGTTAGCAATAAGGGTTTTACAGCTAATTTACACCTGTCTTGTGCCTGTCCTGTGTACTTAGGTCTGCGTCTGCGTCTCTTCCGGCAGACATTAACGTTGTTTTATGTTGGTGTGCTCCGCAATAAACCCTCGTTTTCCCGTACTCCTGCCTGGACTCCCTCCCACCTTGAACTACCGGCGTACGTAACAATGTGTCCATGCAGAATTTTCCCAGTAGATATCACGATCATAAAGGTGGGGATGGATGGATGGATGGATGAAGAGAGAGAGAGAAAGAGAGGTCATGCAAATTATGACTCCTCACATGGAAGATAACAAAGGCAGGATTTCCAGGGTCTACCTATGGAGTTAAAGATGTCCATAACATGGCTATGTTGAGACACCCTGTTGGTTCTCCATCCATGAGGTGAAAGGTCGAGGTCAGATGCAAGATTACATAATATTCTGGGAAATCCTGGATTCCTGGATTTTGTCAGGACTAGCGAACACGGCGGAAGGTGTTTCTCAGAGAACCCCAGAGTGTGTTCCAGCTATGGGGGATTGCACTTCTGTGGCCACTGGGTAGGTTCAGCTATTGCCCTGATATGTCATTGGGTGATTCGCCGCTGGACATGAGCTGTTGATAATGATGAAATGAACTGGTTGAGAGGCCAAGAAGCCGTACTGACCTTTCGCTGTAGCATTGCCAAGCTTACTGTCTGTGACAAGGTGAGGACTCTGGAAATTCAAATTCAAAGGGTCCTTACAATAGCAATGCTGCTGCTTTGGACTGATAGGGACCAGCTGAGGCAATTTGGCCATCTTACAAGAAAATCATATCAGCTCCTAAGGGAGGTGTTTCTGGCAGGTCCCAACGGGCAGAGGTCCTCGGGGGGACCCAGGATACACAAGAGGCTGAAAACTTGGGATCTCCCATGATGATTTAGAATTTGTGGCCTTGGAAAGAGAGGCCTGGTCTTACACGCTACCACCCTTGCTGTCATCAGGGTAAACCATGTAATGATGAGATTTGAAAATAAGAAGAAATTGTATAATAGGACCATTGAGATAGAAACATGGAAATGGATTGTCTAACTGCTTGTATCGGTCAAGCCTGCAGGACAGTGCTGTAATATTCTTGTTACTTTTAGCATGCAGTGTTTTCTACATTTCAATTTTAACAAATTAAAAATTTTTACATAGGGGTTCCTAATGGTATAGCATCAACAATGATCGCAGGTGAGATATGCCTACAGATTCTGAGTGTTCCTTCTGGATTTTTAGGACTTTCTGGATGGTTTTATTTTTGTTTTTAAGTAAATTTTGGTAGCATGGACACGCCTGCAAAGATTAAGAACTATCTCAGGCATTGTCCTTTTAGACAGTTAGACAGAGTCAGGTGTTGGTCCATTTTCAGAGCAATCTATGCCAGTTTTGTTTCATCGAAAGCCAAAAATACTAGGATAGATAGTCAATGAGTCAAATGACAGGTATATACTTAGTATGAAGTAAATCTCACAATACCTCACAATGAAAAGATGGAAACAAAAGATATTTAGCGAGTTACACAGGAGATGTTGTTGTGCTTGTGGAGAAGGACAAGGCACGTAGGCGGAGATCCAAAAGTAAACAGGTTTATTACCAGACATAGAGCAGACAGCAACACACATTAATGACAGATCTGGGGAGCACTGACACAGACACGGACTAAATACACAGGTCAAGGGAAACAGGAAACAGGTGATGACAATCAGGAAATAACATGAGGTAATGAGGTGGGCGTGGCACACTCGAGGATCGGACGGAGCTGGGTGTGACAGAACCCTCCCCAAAGGCACGCACACCAGGCGCGCCCCAGGGAAGGCGACGGATGAGACGAACCGGGAAAACAGGACCTGGAAGACAAAACCAAGACATCAATGGGGCACTGGAAACAGAACAGAAACACAGAACAAACACAACGGCAGAAGCCAGGACAGGACCTGACAAAGGACAGGGAACGCGAATAGGCAAACGAGGAAAGGAGATACAGAGGGAACACCAACAGGCGGAACAAAAGGGCCAGGGGTGAACGAAGGAGCGAGAGGGGGACGAGGAGCAGAGAAAGGAGGAACACAGGGATGAGGAGCAGACAAGGGAGACCAAACAGGAATGGACGGGGGACAACAGGGAGCCCGAGGGAGCCCAGGTGGGCGACGGCCAGAGGAGCCACAGGTGAGAGGAAGGCGGGAGTCGCAGGAGAACAAGCCGAGGGAGAAACAGAGGGGACACGGAGGGAGCAGGAGGGAACACCGGCGCAGGCAGGCAGAAGGCGCAGCCGGAGTCTGGGAAGGTGCCATCCGACACTCAGCCCGAGCAGGGGGGCCCAGAGGTGGGTGACGCAGAGCCGGAGGACCAAGGACCGGCACCGAGGCACCAGAGAGGGACCCGGAGGCGACGGCCAAGCCAGACGAAGGCATCTGCGCACCCTCTGGAATGGGTACTCCTGCCCAGGTGGGCGCACCTCTCCTAAGAGGTCCATGCCCTGGTTAGCATGGCAATATGAGTTATTGTAACTTCCTGCCACTTCAAACCTGAAATCTGTTTTTCTTTACATTCTATGTAAACACTTGACTGCTACATGTGGGAAACCCAGGATCAACAGTTATTGAAATAGTCAAATCACCCCACATGGTACTCGACATCCATGTCGTGTGCAAAGTCATTTCGGTCACATTATTTTCCCATTCTGATGTTTGATCTGACCATTAACGGAAGCTCCCGAGCTGTATCTGTGTGATTTTATGCTCTGTACTGCTGCCACAGAACTAGGTGATCTGATACCTACATGACTGAGCCGGTATACGGCTGTTGCTAATGATGTAGCTGGTTAGTGTATGTTTATTGCTTAATATTTTGTAAAGTACAAATTGAAAAATAAAACACAACTTGCAGTAAAATAAAATTTTTCTTTTGTGCTTTTTTTTAATATGCTCACCCTCTTGGTTAATTTCATGTAATATACTGCCTTTGTTTCATTAAGTATATGCTGCACTAATGTGCATAATAAGTAACATACAGCACTATCAGGTCTACAAAGGGAAATTGGAGCATTGCTTTCTGGGTGACCCTTATATGTTATGATAAATTAGGTCAGGCCAAATTCACCTAGCCGGGACACACCAGGTACTCTAAGGACAAAACAACCATCCATCCGAACGCTCACCCTTCCATCCATCATAATCCAGTGTTTAATGCAGTACTCCATTTAGCTGGGGACCCCCGTTCTAATCCTAGTCCGGGTTTTCTACTACAGCGTTCTGTAGTAAAGGAGATTCAGTTACTCCCATCCCCGTGACAGTGTTCATGTCCTGCATGCCACTGAACCCCGAGAGCGAAAGGAGATGTCAGTCTCTGTGCTCTGTTGGCTGTGGCGCTGATGTGGAAAATAAGGATCGTGCAAGAGATGCCAAATGATGATGGCAGAGTGTGCCGACCAAACACCGAAGTAGATAAACAAAAACCAAAAAACTCTGATAGCTGTAAATGGCCCTTGTGATCCAAATAGGATTCATAGATGTTTTGTAATCTTTTCAGATTCTTCTCCCTAAATTCTGATCCGGAAGTTTTCCATTTGTTTTCAATGCGTAACTGAAAAATGGGATCACTTCCTGGTGGCTGGCTCAGGTCAATGCTTAGTTGTCAACAGCATTGATATATTAATGAGGGCCATTGTGTTGTGGAAGCTCAGCCAGCAAAATGAAACCTGTCTCTCCTCATGATGTTCGCTTACTTTTACCGTCACTTAAGCAAAATCCTTCAGCGAGCAAGAAAGAAACCAATACCTGCATTCTTTTATGTTTCATTTATCTTTAATACTCCTCTAGTGAGTCACACTGGCATCGTTATCCTGATTTGTTGACTGAGAGAAAGTGAATGTTGTATTCTAAATCATCAAAAACATTTCAATAAAATGAAAATGAAGGAAAGTCGAAAGCAATGACATGCACAGTCACTTCATAAACCACATTTGATTTAGGTTGAGTTGATTTCAGATGAAATGGATAGAATGGTCACAGTAACACAGCCAGATAATGGAAGTCTCTAGCAGCATGGGAGTGAAAGTATAGAAGAAAAAACCCTGAGTCTTTAATTTGACTTTTTTGACATAGGTGTTTGTCATTTGTTTAATGTTTCTCATTGTTATTTGTGTATGGCATTAATACTGCATAAAGTGTACTAAAATATAGGAAACATGACTGTCAATTATCAAACACGTATCCGCGGTCTCGGCCTTCCTTACAATATGGGCTCATGTTATATGAGTGGCAAATGGTTTTCAAGTTCTCAAGGGAGTAATAGGGGCCTGACAGTAGGTGAAGGAGGCATTAGGCTGTGTAAAGGAGGCCTCAGGCTGGGTAAAGGGGGCCTCAGGCTGTGAGATGAAGGCCTCAGGCTGGGTAAAGGGGGCCTCAGGCTGTGTGATGAAGGCCTCAGGCTGGGTAAAGGGGGCCTCAGGCTGTGTGATGAAGGCCTCTGGCTTGGTAAAGGGGGCCTCAGGCTGTGTGATGAAGGCCTCTGGCTTGGTAAAGGGGGCCTCAGGCTGTGTGATGAAGGCCT